>LBNU01019189.1:48987-86285 GCA_014162995.1 Artemisia annua
ATTTATATGAACTTGAAAAATCTCAATCCCCTTTTACGATATATATTTATTGGTGTCTACTTCATAACTCCTTAAAATCAATCAGCTACAACGCAATTGAATATTGTTGTACGTTTTTGGTTTTTTAACAGAGAAAATCCATTGAAGATGTTTTAGATCTATTGCAATAATTCAAATATTTGTTTTCGAACAGTAGACACATGCATGCGCACACTTGCATAGTTGTAAGAATACGTGTCGACGTTTATTGACAATTTGCCACAATCACGTTCAATTCCCACGATCAAAAGAGAAATAGTAAAAAATTGTGGAATTGGTCAAAAATTGTGGTCCAAAGTACCTCATTGTTTTTCACCAAACGGAGTAAACTGGTTTGGTACAAATCTCGTTAGAAAGACCTTACACACACATTTGAACAAACAAAAAAAATTAATAATTAAAAAAAAAAAAAATGGTACGCATTCCGCATTCCATAGAAGATTTTGAAAAACATCCATCAAAAGATTTTTTCTGTTATGATGATTTCTTCACTCTACAGAATGATTTACATAACCATTTTCCCAACCTGTTATATAGTATATTGACCGCAATTGTGTGTATGCGATGTAAAATCATATAGACATCGTACGTATGTGTGTATGGGCTTATCTACGTCTGTGTATTGTACGTGTTAGTGTATGTCAACAGTATACATATGAACTATTATCATATCTCACATGAGTAAGGTTGTGGATGGATCGAATCCAGTGACAAAAAGTACAAAAGGCAAGTTGTTGGCGTAGAACTCGATTTACATAAGTTTTAAAATGAGAATTGATTTGCACACTCGTACACCGATTCATGCTTTTAATAGCTGTACTATAAATATATCTAGTTCTATCTTCTTGTAAATCTAATTAAGTATGAAAAATGTGTGCAAATCACTTGGCTTGCATGCTTCGTTGAACAAACTAGCTTTAGAAGCCATCGATTTTATAATCAACCGAACAATAAACTATGAAATATTTCCAAACAACGGATTTAAAGGGGTGCTTATTTTCTTTTTAATGAGTTAACCTAAACTTTTAATTCAATTTATTAGAAAGGCCCACAAAAACCATCATCTCCTCATTAAGAGCCTAAACAAGACATGTTTCATAAGACCGTTAAAAAAACACCCCCGAGACTACTCCAGTCAAGCATATACCCAAATCTATTCGACCCATTTACCGCCAACAATTGTGGAAAAAAGATAATTCTATCACTAAGTAGCATTAAAGTTAGTTATATGTAAATGAAAAAGTTAAAAGAGCTCCGAACCACCTAGAACACCAACCCATTATGATACAAGGCTGCTGACTTTAACTCTTCTGACTCTTTTGACTTTGTACACCATTATTATTTCTGCCAAACGTTTCTAAAAATACCAAAGATTTATTTTTTTGCGAGAAATTATCGGGTGGGACGTGCCTTATTTAATGTACAAGTCTTAGTGACCACATTTTGTTACTTGTAGCCAGTGGTGTCATAAATCTCGACCCGGATCCGTGTTAAAAGTATACAAAGTGATGATCAAGCACTAAGAACAGTTTAAACAAAATGATTTTATTACGAATCAACCCAACCAACCACCCTTACGGTTGATTAATATGAGAGTTTTTTACAATACAAAAAATAAGAATTTGATTACAAAGATTACTTAACAACTAAACAATACGACTGTGTGTAAAAGCAAACAGTGATACCCCAAGAAAAAACTGCTAATAATGAGGTGATGAGGTCTTTAAATAGGCTTGGCTTTGAAACTTTAGGTCTTGAGCTGCATAGTCCTTAAACTTTACTTGATCACCAACTTTAGTCCCTCAACTTGCAACTGCATAACCTGTATAATACAAACAAAGAGAAAACCAGTTTTGCATTATAATGAATAAGCCATTAGTTTATATCCTTTCAGCATTTCCCCATAAGCTAAGGCTTATAAAAATCCCTTAGTTTCAACATATCACAAATTTTTCTCTGTTAAAAAACACTTGGACCTTTTGTGAAAATATTAGCAACATTGTTTTCAGATTTGACCTTAAAAGTTTTGATAACACCATCAGAAATTTTCTCTCTTATGAAAAATAGATCAATTTCAAGATGTTTAGACCTCTCATGCAACACAGAATTTGCAGCAACCAACATTGCACTACTATTGTCACAAAACATCTCAACAGGTGTATCAACCTGCACCTTAAGATCTTTGCAGATCTTCAATATCCAATCTCACAAGTCACGTTACACATAGCCCTGAATTCAGCTTCAGCAGAAGACCTTGCTAAAACAGACTGTTTCTTACTTTTCCATGAAACAAGATTGTTACCCAAATACACAGCAAATACCAGTTACAGATTTCCTAGTAACCTTATGATAACATCAAATAAGTACATTTTATTGCCAACATTTGTCCTATGTTATTGACTTGTTTTATATTATTTTATATGAGAATTGATACTTAATTGTTTACTTTTGTAATTCTCAGTTTAAAAAAAAACGTTTGGTGAAAGTTAGCTATTTTAGACGTAAAATGGAGCAAAATGGATCAAGTTGGAAAAGTCTACTGAACTGAAAGAAGATACGCCATATCATTCTAAACTAGCAGGAGACCCGCGCATAGCAGCGGGATTCACAATAACATGTTTTCGAAGCTTTGTGGGTTTAAATTGTTGATGCTTTTTTTCCTGGGTAACCTATTAAATTAAATTGTACGATTAATGAGAAATTAAACAATAATTACATAAATTAATATTGGGTTCAAACTAAGTCATGTTGGAGTATAATATTTTACAAGAAAAATACTAAACTACATCACAAGCCCTTAGGTCAGCACAAAAGAGAGGCTAGCAATCGCATTTAGCAATGAAAAGGAAAACCCAGCTAGCCTATAAGCTTAAATCACTGCTTGACTCGCTATAACTCTTACACCACACCACCTCTCGTCTTCAAGATACGACTACCCAAAAGAAGAGATCTAAAGTTTTGTTCCTTCGATAAATCAAATAGCATTTTTCTCTAAATCTGAATCAATAAAATATATCCTGCATAACTATTGATTTTATTAATAATTTCATTCGTTCATTAACTTTGGTATATATTAATATTTACTCCCTTCGTCTCAAAATTATTATCCATGTTTCCCTTTTAAGATGTCTCAAAATAATTGTTCACTTTTTATTTTTAGTAATAAAAAGTGAATTTTGTGAGGGAATATTCTATTCGTGTGGTTAAAAATTGTAATAGCCCCACTTTTATTAAAATTTGTGTTTTTTGTGTTCTAACAATAATTTTGAGATGGAGGGAGTAACTATTTGGAAATTGCTATACATTATGCATCAAAGGTTGTACTTTACAAAAAAATCACGTCACTTTTGTTTAACTGGTTCAAAACTTTTCTAGTTGTTGACTTTTCCGGTCCACTTTCAGTGTAGTAGTTCATACTTCATAACTTCATACTCTATACTATACCAATTCACCAACAATGGTCATACTATTAAGCATGATTTCTTTTTTTCTTTTTTCTTTTATGTGAGGCATTAAGTAAATAAAAACTCCATCATCAATTACCATCTTCAATTAGAAACAACAACTTATATAGATAATTAGATATGAGAAATGTTGTGGTGGTTTTGACAAATCTAGTGGTGGTGGTAGTAGATCAGTGGTTGACAGATCTAGTGGTGGTGATGGTGGCGCCGGTAACGTGATAGGGTGGACCAGATCTGGTAATGATGAAGTGGTAACGGCGGTTCCCGGCGGATACGGTGGTGGTGGCTTATGTAATGGTGGCAACAGATCTGATGGTTGTGGTTTCGTTTCCGTGATAGTGGCTCCGGTAATGGTAGTTACATTGTGGCGGATCCTGGCGGTTTAGTGGTGGTGGTCGGCGGTTCCGACGGTGGTGGCGGTGAGTGTTTAAGTTGGGGTAGCGGTTGAAGGTAGTGGTGGTGAGTGTGATGCCGGTTGAAGGTGGTGGCGGTGAGTGTTATGACGGTTGAAGGTGGTGCTGTCGTTGTGGTACAGAGAGGAAAAGATATTGAGAGCATTTGTGTGTGTTTAAGGTGTACACTATGTGTTTTTAGAGGCTTTTATACATCGGATATATCAAGTATGGAGGGTTGTCCATGTGTCAACTTTTCATTGGTTCTCCTTATCTTAATTTGAAATTGGACCCATAGTCAAAATGCATTATATAATAGTATAGATAGATACGCCGTACGACAACACTTATACGAATTTGAAGACCATTGCCTGACTTTAGTGAAGCTTTTCGTGTTCATTTTCTTGGAGGAGGATTTAACCATGTTACCACATTATCAATATTGAGCGAATCAGGGGAGTTTTAGTTTCTTTCATTCTCATTTATATTTACTTTAACATCTTTTATATGGAACATTGGGGATAATGTTCAATTTAAGTGTAGGGAAGGTCAATTGGGATACCCTAGAAACTATAACGTACTCCACTTGATTTTTGTTTTGTTTAATAGCGAATGTGTAATAAAACTAAGAGAAATATTTTTTAGGGTAATTTTGACACCAAATTTAAAATTTTTTGCAACATATACGAGTGAAACTTTAGTCTTAATAAGCGTCCTCATGGATAGGAATTATATGACTAGCACAAAAACCGTGCTACTCAAAAATTTCCACCCCAAATATGTGAGGTTCACCCTTAGATCTTTAGGAAAAATCATTTATTGTTAGTACTTGTGAGTGTACCAGTAGTATTTGATTTTAGAACTTGCGTTAGCGATGCATCCTGAGACCGCTAGTGAGACTATATTCGTGTGGTTAGGATTTACTACATGATAAGAGGCATTAGGATAACTCTTGTTTTATACCTGTATTATAATTACGTTGACTTCATTGGTCAAGTAATTCTTCCACACCTTTGCGATGTACTCATTTTTAGTACACGATACCCCTAGTACATCTCTCAGAGCCTATCTTTTTCATTTCTAACTTTAAGCATTTTACTTAAAGGAAGAATTTGTTTAAAATCCACCTCCAAATGTACACTCAAATCGCCTTAGCCTACCTTGTATGCACTCATCTTTAGTGCATTATTGTTACATATTTAAACCCTTAGTTAATTGTCTAATTGATTACATGGTTGCTAAGTCGAGTCATATCTTGCACATATTGTTTTGGGACTCATGGGACTCATGGGTAAAGTACTAGTGTTATGGAGTGATGAGGAAGAACATCATTTATTACCCCCATATATGCGTTAATGTTTTAAAGTACTCCAAGTGTTTCTATTTTCTTGATTTGAGTCTTTATTTTCAATTATGTAAAAGTTCAAGTGTAGGGAGGAAACTAGCTCCCTACGAATTATTATTTTGGATGGTAGGGCAAGAGTGTATGAAAAAAAATTGAAAAACATGAAAAATGAAAAAAAAAGTAGAAAAAGAAAAGTAGAAAAACATACGGACTACCATCCCGTTTCTTTTATTTATGTTGAAGTTATTATAGTGTCTTGCAAAATACCAAAAAGATGCCGTAGTTAGTTTAAGTTGAGTCGAGTCTTGGCTTAGCAACATCTCATTGTATATGAAATTGACCAAGGCAATTGACTTGCCACCAGTAAAATATCCCTAATCCAACAAACCGTGTTTTCCAAACCCTTACACCTAACGTTATAACCCTTTAAAAGACATCTTTGATAGTTTATCATAGGTTCTTATGCCAAAGTCGTGGAGGTCTTGATCCTTTCCCAAGCCTATGGTAATCTATTTGCTATGACAGGTAGTGAGTAATATTTTTCCATTTTCATTTGTGATATATAAACTTATAACACCCAAGAGATGAGTGTATCTAAACACTTAATGAGAGGTGCTAGTGTATAATTTTCGTGCTTGTTTTGACTAAAGTAGAACGATCATTTGTTGTAATTACTTTTATGTTAATGTTAAATGACCTTTAAGTTGTATTTTGATTGGTGTAAAAGCTAATTTGCTTGAGGACAAGCAAATCCCAAGTGTAGGGATATTTGATAAAGATTTATTTGATACGCTTTTAGGGGGTCATTTAAGCCCTAAATCGTAAATATATGGTCAAATATTACCTCAAATCACTTCTTTTCTCATTTTATGTACTTGGGACATGAATTCTGGAAAATGTAGCATTTTGGACGTTTTTTGAGTCAAAAGTGAAGAAAATGACAAAATCAAGAAACAAGGCTGGAAAATACACCTGACGACGTCACACCTTAAAAGGTGACACCGTCACTTGAAGATTCAAGAGGTGGAAAATATTGCAGGTGACGCTCTAGAAAAATTTTGGTGGAATTACACGTGACGGCGTCACGTGTTAATGTAAGTAGTACGCCTGGTATAAAATTAACAAGAGACGGCCCAGAAGTATTTGTGAGTGACGACGTCAAGAAGTTGGATTGTGCATCAAGAAACCCTAATGACAGCGAGATGACGGCGTCAGGTCTTATAACCTGACGCCGTCACCCTTGTATATCTATATATAGTTTTGGGTTTTTCATTCATTAAGTGTGCAACTTTGAAGATAAACCCTAGGCCGACTTTTACAGCTTTTTTTAGGGTTTCAAACCCTCTTTTCTTCCATGTTCAATTGAAGATAAACTTATCTTTTAATCATTCAATATGTCTATGTGTTGTTTGATTAATTGTTTATCTTTTCTTTACATTAACATGCTAGCTTATATTACTTAGTGTTTGCTTAGATCTAATGAAACCTAGTTATTGATTGTTGGTGTGTTGTTTATTGTTTGGTTGATTAACTCGTGTTAGGCTTAAGAAAACTGGCTAATCTCTTATACAGTGACAAGCTTGAACGTCTTAAGAAATGTAATCGGATTTGTACTACGGTTTTATTGATTGTATTTAGTGCATGAGTTGATGTCGATGATTCTATGATGGGATACTAAACATGTCGTCATAAGAGGAAATAGATATTCATAGGTTTAGGGAAGGACGTACACGCCCCCACGAATGGTATTAACGAATACAATCCTTCAACTAAACAACTGTGACACTCAACAAACCATCAAAAGATAACTATGGAGTAATGAAATTTAAGTAAACACATTTGTCTCATATAAGCAGTTCACCTATTCACTTTTCTTTGTTATTTATTTTATTTTGTTTAATTAGTAGTTTTGGGTTAGTTGACTAGCAACTAATTCCGCCCACTCTTCCAATACCCGAGATTTTTACTTGCTTTCCATAAAATATAAAAATACAAAAAGACTCATTCCTCACCTTTAGACGTAGTTGACTGTAACACCCCCAAAATATAGCAGCGGAAGATTGTGTCACTAGGATATTACTTCATAGTTATAGTACAAGTTATAGAAAACGACTCTAAATGAGATGTTTTGAAATAAATTATCATTCGATACAAATATCAGAGTTTACAAAGAGGTCCCGCAAGTTTACAAAGTGTACAATATAAAAGTTGTAAAGTTTTTCGAATGATAATATATGCATTATCTTCAAAATGTTTTTCTGTGTGCCTTCACATGCCAGCTAATTCCCTTCGAGCCTGAGATAAATATGCTAAAAAGTCAACACAATGGTTGAGTGAATTCATAGGTTTATAGCAAAGCGGTTGATCACAAGATTGCAAGTCTAATAGACAGTGGGTTACGTTGTTATACACCCATAATTCAAAAGTAGTATATTATTGCATCTAAGCTCATGGAACTCAAACTGACGGTATATATCAACAATGATTTATAGGATAATAATTGCCCCGTGTAGGTACTTGCCATATACCTAGAGTTACAAATATAGTGTGTTTGGTTACTTATCCAGCTAACACAAACGGGACTCGTCAATCCCGATAGGCCTATCTACTATATTCGCGTTCATTCGCAAGTGATTAATGGTCCATGATGTGGGGACTTATGGCATAAGGGAACTTAGACACAAGCAATAATATATTTAGTTCAGAGCATAGTTTTTAAACAATTGTGATCATAATAGTATCTCCTCCAAGTAGTTTATAAACCAGTTAATCAAAAGTAGGGGCTATGAACTCACCATAGTAATCAGTAGTAGTTTAATACAACAGATGGTGTATGACAAGACCACAATCTTTAACGATGACCTACGAGAGTATAGTGATCGCGTCTTAGTATAATGCACAATATGAGTGTACAAGTATATGTAAAGTCATTGACTTGATTAAGACGTTGTACATATGTCTTAGGTTGTGTAAAGGAGTGAATTAAATGATCAAGTCTCAATAACAAGTTTCGGGTCATCAAACTTAAGTTAGCCGTGCGGCTAGACACACAACCTTGAGACAACAACCAAAGTCATAGCCGTTGTTATGTCTCGGCTTAGAAGGCCTTGGGGAAACATCCTTGGCTGTGTCTTAGCCTCAAGAGGTCAAAACGCCGTAAAGACTCTCGAGTCATGACTACTTTTTAGTATTAAGCAGGTCTAGCTGGAGTTTGCAAGTTTTAGCCTGTGGTTTTCACTTTCTGCACACGTGCTCTTGAGTGTTCGTATAAAAAGTCATTCTGAGCAACTTTCATGTTTTACACTTTTGACGATTCGGAGCAGAAAAGGGTCGGAATCGCGATTTATGAATCAGATCAGAAGACTAGTTGTTTCAGCACCAAATTTCTTCTATTAATCTTTACTTAGGCATAACTTTTTAACCGCAAGTCCTTTTTAAGTGATTCAATAGCTCAAGTTCTAATTTTTACTTCCTCTAACAGCTTATTAGAGTCATTCAAGTCCATGTGTCATACCCTGAATTTACCTGTTTGGCAGCGGAATGGAATACGTGGGTGTAACGTTCATGGTATCTCATACAAGGTTATATTGAACGACCTAAAGTGTCGTATGAAAAATACATCGCTTGATCATTTAAAACAATCAGAGTTTACAAAAACATAGGTCCCAAAAGGTGTTGCAAGTTTATCAAAAACCAGTTCATACAAGATCAAACGATACATAAGTGCATGAAATATAATGTAAGACGCGTCGACTTCACAACTCCATGTAGGTCCAAATGCATGCCAACATGAGCTACTTTAATTTCCTGAAAATACATTGTTAAAAACGGTCAACAATAATGTTGGTGAGAAATCATAGGTTTATGTAAATGAAGTGCTTTTATGGTAACCACAAGTATAAAATTGATGATGATGAAATTTCGCCTGATGAATAAAATCGTACATTAGCCCTTGAGCTCATGACCCCGAAGCTGACTGATGAAAATGCCCATCCAGAGTGTTTTGCCAGACACTCTAATGATGTTAGAAATGAAATGCATCCATTATGACGGTTGGTATAACCAACACGGATGGAGGCGTCACCCTCAATAGATCTATCCACTCACTCTCGCTTAAGCATAATTAACTGTTCATGATAATAAATAGGGGACCTTAACATGGCAATACGGTAACTTAAGCAATGTACATGAATTTAATAATTTGGCCCGTATAAAAATGATGATACAATGTATTCTCCCCCGTGGGATTTGAAATTAAAATATTGAATTGAAAATGGGGCTATGAAAACTCACCTCAAGCAATAAGTGATATGATATAAGCAAATGTGCGCAGAAATCGAGGCGCGATAACTCTAAACGCGACCTAAATAATGCATATGTCTTAGGTTCGAAAACAAGGTCAAGCATGCAAGTCATACACTACATTATCACTTGTACATGTTGTCGTAATATTTATCGCCAAAAATGTAGTTAAGTCGGTGTGTTCTTTTATTTAGAAAATCATCCTTGAGAATACGTAACTTGTTAATTTCGTGACCAAACCTTAGTCGTCTTGTCCATAAGTATATTGAAAATTTCTAACGCACCTAAAAAGTATACGCATGGTTCTACCATTTTTGTTTACTTCATTTCAACCAAAATACACTCAAAAAAATGGTCTAAAATTCACTTTGAAAAATCCTAGCAGCTTCATTTTTGCACTCATATGCTGTCATAAATTCAATGATTGCGGCCACATACTTTTAGCCATATCTTTCGCTTCGTAGCTCCGTTTATTAAGTTTAAACTATCCACACGAAGGTATTTAAGCGTACTTTAGGCTTTTCAAGGTCTCGGCTAGCCTAAGCATCCTTTACACCTCAGTTTTCATCCTCAAAAATTCGGACATACTACTCTTTTTCATAAAATGTCGCTTTTCGTCGTTAATCTTGAAAATAGCATATCTTTATCGTTATAAGCCCGTTTTAACCCATTCAAGTGGCCACATTTGCGTTATTAAGTCTATTTTCTATATTTCTAGCCTAAAATGGTCACTGAGTTATTGATTTTTCTGTAGGAAATTCGAAAGGGGACAGATTTGTTATTAAAAGTGTCAAACTATATTTCCTAGTGTTCTATTTATTATGACCACTTAACCTCAACTCCAAATCTAGTCCTAGTTCACCCATCAACTTCTCAACTCAACAATAGTAATTTAAGTATAACTTAGCAATATTCCAAGTCCATGTACATGATCATCAAAATATTTGAATCTACAAATTTACCAACATATATGTATATATAAAGTTTATTTGTAATGAGATCTTGTTTAAAACATAAATTTTTGTTAAAGGGTCATTGTAAATGTAAAGCTTTTTCAACATGTACCAAGTGATAACTAAGTATAGATACTTGACAAGCGTCAAAAACATAAAAGTCATGAAGTTTTAGTAGTGTAAGGTTACTTACAAATGAGATTAGTGAGATGAGGATGTAGGATACTTGTTTAACCCCAAGATTTTTCCAATAACTTTGTAACTAAAAATCTTGTACCCAATTCTTTCTTGTTACTGGTGTTCGAACCAAAGAAAAACAAGGAGGTGCAGGTGCTTTTGTTTTGAGGTGAAATGGAAGTGAAATTAAAGTTTCTTTTATACCAAAACTAAGCATATGGCATTACAAATATAATAAATCTATGTGTAAATCTATGTGACTAGGTGAAATGGAAAAAAAAATAAAAATATGCACACATGTGGTTATAGGGTGCCTGGTTCGTAGGTTAGAGATGGGAAAACAAGTTTATCTATTGCTTTTGTAAGTAAAAGCATGGTTTCTAGATTATTTTAATACACTAGTACAATGCTAGGTAGAAAATTGCAAAGAGGTGTGGCTTGGTTGCTTGTCTTGCCAAAAAAGAGGAAGAAAATGATGGGAGTGCCATACTTTGTGTACATTTTGTCTACAAAATATCTAGTATCAAATGTATTTAATATTAGTTCTTGTATTAAGTTAGCTATAAATATTTATTGTGTAATAAAGTTATAAAAATGTATTTTGTATAAGTATCGGGTGTTTGAATAATTATCGTTTCACAATTACGTAAACCGTCGAAAATATATATATACTTAACGATATATATATACCTATTGAATTTAAAACACCGGGTAAACTAATAATATAAATTTTATAACATTATAATGAGTGTGGAAATATATTAGGATAGTAGACGGGAATATCGGGTATATGTTAGTAATAAAACTGAGTGGTAACGTTTATTAAATATTTAAACATACGTAAATTAAAATAATGCATGATGATCATGTATAGTGTTACGTGAATATTAAAAATTTTGAACGCTTCTCAAAATCACAAACTGACTCCGAAAACGATGAATAGTGAAATAATGAATAGTGATCGGTGAATAGTAAATGATGGATAGTAACTTGTGTATAGTAAATTGTCGAGGTTTGGAAAATGACCTAAAATTGTGAGTTGTGACAGTCACCCACCCAAAAAGGAATTCAGTCCCTGAATTCAACTGGTGTTAGTCTCTAAAATAGACTCGGTGAAAAGATGTGGATTTTTGAGTCGCATTTGGTCTTCTCGTTCCCAAGTAAACTCGGGACCTCTTCGAGAATTCCAGCAAACTTTAACGATAGGAATTCGACTTTGCTTCAACTGTTTGACCTTGCGGTCCATGATTTGTTGGTTTCTCCACCAAGTTAAGCTTATCGTCGAGTTGAATATCTTCTAATGAAATGGAATGAAATATGCTACGGGTGATTCATTTGGAAGGCACTTCTTGGGGTTTGAAATGTAAGATGCGATATATATGTGTTGCTAAACTCTGATGGAAACTCAAGTTTGTATGTCAGCTGGCCGATTCTAAAATGAATCTTAAATGGTCCAATACCGAGGGCTCAATCTCTCGTGTTTCCAAAATTGTATCATGCCTTTCCAAGGAAAGGCTCTCAACATAGTTCGTTCTCCGCTCAAATCTAGATGGTTTGCTGTTCAGGGATACTCAATCCGAAGGATATGCGTCATGCACCAACCTAACTTCCATCGTTTTCTTTTCGCTTGTAACTTATTCTTTACTTGTAAAATTTCCTTTGTTGTTTCCCGATTTAGTTCTAGACCGGTAAATTTAACTTTCCGATTTCGGTCTGTAAATGTGTAAATGGGTTCTTTGACCATAGGGTGGTCTTAATGGTGCGATCTTATATTCCTGTGATGGTTATTGTTGAAGGTAAAATCCGCCAATATCAAAAGATTATCCTGAACAATCTCAAGTTGGTTATACGGCGCTGAGTACATTTTATAGTTCTCAGATAGCTCTCTTCAATTGGAAAGAGAATATCTTAAAGGAATTGCTAGAAGTTTGAGGAGGTTCGTCTATCCTTTCATCGTTTTCTTATGTCATGGAATATTGCTCGTAGATGGAAAGTCTCTCCTAGAGAAGTCAATGGAAATATCCAACTTAATGGCTGAATGAGTGACAAGCGGTGTACGTATCCAAAGAGGGTTTGTCGAAAGGGATGTTCATGAAAAATTCTATTTGTTTACAAGGCTTTTGAATGAAGATTGTTGTTAATAATTCTTGAAAATGTGACTATTTTTTTTCATGGCGTAATCCTTCCTGAATTATACATAGTTGATCAGGCTATGTATAATTGAGGACTAATGATGCGATTGTCGGTTCAGTAAAATAACATTACTTTTCTAAGAAGTTTTAGATGGTTTTCAACGTATTGTTCTGAAAAATGGTATCCCAGATTGTAGGACACACTAAATCATAACACACGTTTGGTTCTTGTGGTTTAATGGATCGAATAGCTAAGAAATGTAGAGAGAGAAAGTGGAGTGTTGGGAGCCTTTTTAGAGAGAGAAAGAATAAGAGAAATAATATTACTAATGAAAGGTCCAACCTTCTCCCTTGGTGGGAGAAGGTATTTATACTTACAATGGGGTGAATGCCTCTACTAGGCTGTGGAGCGGGCTGACAGAGGGTAAAAGACCCGACCCGACACCACGAATATTAACTAAAACTAAGCTACGTATTAACTACTATACTAAATACTACGAGCTATACAATGCTTTAAAATACTTGGGGTGACCGAATCTTCTATTAGAAAAAACATATTCCTAACAATCTCCCCCTAAGGGAGGTCCCCCCGGAAATTAAATCTTGAATTCCAGCATTGAGATCTTTGTCAATATCTTTGTAGCTCGTAGTTCTTCAGTGTAAATAACTTTGTGCTTTCAGCAGCGGACACTAGATGACTTGCTTAATGTGTAGGATAATCTTTAGCATGGCTTTGTGTTCATCATCCAAATAAGTAGCTTCAAGTCATCTTTGAGTAGAAGTGTCTTCGACTACTTTGTGTTGTCATGCTCACATTTTTGTGGATCATGATCTTCTGCATCAGAGTTGTGGAAGCTTGATTGAAGCCCATTCCATGATCATGATTTCTTTGAATTTGATGTTGAAGTGTGAGCATGAGGTGATGAATCAGCATCTTTTCAGCAATCAGCAGCAATCGCCAACTTCTTTGTCTCTGGTGGGAGTACGCCTTTCCCACATGCCTATACATCTTTGTTGAGTGAATCTCCAGGGTTGAATCGGTTTGAATACTCCTTTTAGATGTTGGTATGAGCATGTGAAACTAGAGTGATGGTGGTGAAAACGATATGTTTGGTATGTTGAGCTGCATAAAACTTGGTTAGTAATAAACATACCAGCACTTACAAGTTCAGACTTCGAGATCGTCAACAGCATAGTGTGAAGACTTTCTCTAATCCTTACCAAGGCCGTTCCTAATCGGATGCCCCCGAAAGGGCTTTCACTGACATACCGAAGTACACCAACGATTAGGTGAGTCGCTGGAGATCACCCCACGACTGTAGACCTTTTGGAACACCACCGCGAACACTAAGCATAATCCACGAGAGATTACCGAAGTGACCTACTGTCAGGGCTTTTTGATGTTGACCCTGGAAGGAGTTTCCACTCAATCACTGGGAAATACATATGTATATTCCCTCATAAGTGTTCTTGGTAGATTGCTAAGATCTACGAAGGACTCAAAATATTACAGCTGGTGTCCTTAATGTCGAACAACCACTGTAGAAGTATCAAGTGTTCCTATGAGATCTTTTGATGAATCTCTTGGCTCTAGACTCGATAAGTGCAATTTGGTTATCCTATGTGGAGACTAGGGAGGGGTCTCCTGTTTCAATATCAACCATCTCTAAGAAATGAGTTGATAGATTACACCGGTTCCCTGTGAGAATGAAACAAGCTCTTTTAAGAGAACTTGAGTGGCTGGAAGGTTTAGTGCAGTGCGTCACTGGGTCCATGACGTCTTGTGTTCAATACCGATGTTACCTTAGTAACAATCAGTAGCATATGAGTTGAACCCGGTTTCTGCCTAAGGTTGAATAATTGGAGGGTTATTTCTTTTCACCCTTTCTCATTTCATTTCTTTTTAATTCTTCAACCCCTTCAGTGCTTACCGAGACTTCATTACTAGAACCTTGTTGGGTTTGTTCCAGTCCTAGCTCAATCTCAGTCGGCACTCTTCCCTTTCTCACTTTTCTCCTTTTTTCAATCATTCCTAAGGATTCTAATCTATCTATTGGATTATCCCTGGGAAGATCCCTCCGGTTCTGGTGGATCATGGGAGCATATACCTAACCTTACCATCCTTATAGCTCCATGCATTAAATTAAAATGGTCGGTCTTTTGGTATCTTTCCACAATCGCCATATAACCAAATCATTGAAAATTCTCTCAAAGTGTTTATGATTAAGAAACACATTTTGCACACACTTTGAGAGTTTTATAATTTTCAAATGCTCCCCCTTAACATGTGCTCATAGGTTTTGATTGAAATTTGCACATGTCGGGGTGAGTTGCACTTTTGAATTGATCCACTCTTAATAGACGTATACCCTAGGGACACGTTTACGTTGCTTAGTTAAAGGGATCCATTATCAGTTTTTAAGTGATAACTAGCCCTAATAACTAACTTGAAGTTGTTAACATTCCTTAAAAAGGAAGTTAGACCCGTCAAAGTATACATCTAAGAAGAGCTTCACGAAATGGTACTTTCTACTTGTGTAAATCCTTTCGAATTCTAACATTTGTGTTTCATCAATTCATGAGTCAAATCTGAGCCACGCTCAAACTAGATTTAATTATTTTTATTCATCACAAACCATTTTCTTCCCCCTCAATATGTGCATTGGTTCAAGTTTAAAATTTAAAAACCTTAAAAATTTTAGCACATACGGGAGAGCGTACATTATAGTCCAAACACATCACATTTTAAATCAAATTTTCATATTTAAATCACATTCTCTCCCCCGATCAAAAAATTTCAGATCATTTGAGATTTTGTGATCCCAATTGATTTAAATGAGTTTAGAAAAAAATGGGAGAAAATGTGGTAAAATTTTAACATGTACTGATTTTTGAGACCCCTTTTCACTGCTGCTGGTGCACAAAGTTTTTAAAGGTGCAGAAATTTTGAGCAAATACGCTCCCCCTCAATTAATGAACCGTTTTCTATTTAATGAATTCGAGTCATTAAGTTGAGCGGCAGGGTATTTGTGAAAATTTAAGTCCAATAGCCACCTTGTAAACCACAAAAACTCTCTTGAAGAATCATAAGAGAGAGATTTTGGGATGAAAGAAGACTTTTCTTCTTTTACTAGAAGTGATGCACTGAAACGTACATCATTTCGAAGAAACATGGATATAAAGTAATCCATGCCCGAGTGTACATCACCCAGTGAGAGGAACAACCGTCTTTTTGGCGACGTGTTTTCCCCATAGATAAGAGCGGGTTGCTATCTGAAGTAATAGCAAGCCGAAAAGACATGTTTAAACGGTTAATATAACTTCTGCTCGAGCTTCATTTNATGTCGAACAACCACTGTAGAAGTATCAAGTGTTCCTATGAGATCTTTTGATGAATCTCTTGGCTCTAGACTCGATAAGTGCAATTTGGTTATCCAATGTGGAGACTAGGGAGGGGTCTCCTGTTTCAATATCAACCATCTCTAAGAAATGAGTTGATAGATTACACCGGTTCCCTGTGAGAATGAAACAAGCTCTTTTAAGAGAACTTGAGTGGCTGGAAGGTTTAGTGCAGTGCGTCACTGGGTCCATGACGTCTTGTGTTCAATACTGATGTTACCTTAGTAACAATCAGTAGCAAATGAGTTGAACCCGGTTTCTGCCCTAAGGTTGAATAATTGGAGGGTTATTTCTTTTCACCCTTTCTCATTTCATTTCTTTTTAATTCTTCAACCCATTCAGTGCTTACCGAGACTTCATTACTAGAACCTTGTTGGGTTTGTTTCAGTCCTAGCTCAATCTCAGTCGGCACTCTTCCCTTTCTCACTTTTCTCCTTTTTTCAATAATTCCTAAGGATTCTAATCTATCTATTGGATTATCCCTGGGAAGATCCCTCCGGTTCTGGTGGATCATGGGAGCATATACCTAACCTTACCATCCTTATAGCTCCATGCATTAAATTAAAATGGTCGGTCTTTTGGTATCTTTCCACAATCGCCATATAACCAAATCATTGAAAATTNAATTCCTAAGGATTCTAATCTATCTATTGGATTATCCCTGGGAAGATCCCTCCGGTTCTGGTGGATCATGGGAGCATATACCTAACCTTACCATCCTTATAGCTCCATGCATTAAATTAAAATGGTCGGTCTTTTGGTATCTTTCCACAATCGCCATATAACCAAATCATTGAAAATTCTCTCAAAGTGTTTATGATTAAGAAACACATTTTGCACATACTTTGAGAGTTTTATAATTTTCAAATGCTCCCCCTTAACATGTGCTCATAGGTTTTGATTGAAATTTGCACATGTCGGGGTGAGTTGCACTTTTGAATTGATCCACTCTTAATAGACGTATACCCTAGGGACACGTTTACGTTGCTTAGTTAAAGGGATCCATTATCAGTTTTTAGGTGATAACTAGCCCTAATAACTAACTTGAAGTTGTTAACATTCCTTAAAAAGGAAGTTAGACCCGTCAAAGTATACATCTAAGAAGAGCTTCACGAAATGGTACTTTCTACTTGTGTAAATCCTTTCGAATTCTAACATTTGTGTTTCGTCAATTCATGAGTCAAATCTGAGCCACGCTCAAACTAGATTTAATTATTTTTATTCATCACAAACCATTTTCTTCCCCCTCAATATGTGCATTGGTTCAAGTTTAAAATTTAAAAACCTTAAAAATTTTAGGACATACGGGAGAGCGTACATTATAGTCCAAACACATCACATTTTAAATCAGATTTTCATATTTAAATCACATTCTCTCCCCCGATCAAAAAATTTCAGATCATTTGAGATTTTGTGATCCCAATTGATTTAAATGAGTTTAGAAAAAAATGGGAGAAAATGTGGTAAAATTTTAACATGTACTGATTTTTGAGACCCCTTTTCACTGCTGCTGGTGCACAAAGTTTTTAAAGGTGCATAAATTTTGAGCAAATACGCTCCTCCTCAATTAATGAACCATTTTCTATTTAATGAATTCAAGTCATTAAGTTGAGCGGCAGGGTATTTGTGAAAATTTAAGTCCAATAGCCACCTTGTAAACCACAAAAACTCTCTTGAAGAATCATAAGAGAGAGATTTTGGGATGAAAGAAGACTTCTCTTCTTTTACTAGAAGTGATGCACTGAAACGTACATCATTTCGAAGAAACATGGATATAAAGTAATCCATGCCCGAGTGTACATCACCCAGTGAGAGGAACAACCGTCTTTTTGGCGACGTGTTTTCCCCATAGATAAGAGCGGGTTGCTATCTGAAGTAATAGCAAGCCGAAAAGACATGTTTAAACGGTTAATATAACTTCTGCTCGAGCTTCATTTAGAGTCCCATGCCATTATTGAATGACATTTATAGAAACTTAAAATGTTATCTATAAGCAGAAGACATGCCTAGGATGAAGCTATTTTTTTTGGTATTTTAGTGTTTTTCAGATTTTTATGGTTTTTCTAGGTTTTTTATATTTTTGTATTTTTCTTTTTGGTTTTAAATGATATGTATAAGGATATGTGAAGCGAATCCATTACTCGTCATTTTCCTCCTGAAGCCTTTTGAGTGACTCAGGAGAGATACTCTTCATTCCAAGACGCGGGAGAATGAATTGAAACCGTTCTCTGGGAAGTGCCTTAGTAAAGATGTCAGCCAGCTGAAATTCTGTCATTACAAAGTAAAGTTCCACAATCCCTTTTTCCACTTGTTCCCTGATGAAATGATGTCGAATATCAATGTGCTTTGATCTGGAGTGCTGGACGTTGTTGCAACAAAGAGCAATTGCACTTTTGTTGTCACAGTACATCGGAATTTTGTTGTATACAAAGCCATAATGAGATAGTTGAGATCTCATCCAAAGGATTTGAGCACAGAAGGATGACATGGCAATGTAGTCTGCCTTAGTGGAGGAGATCGACGTACTCATTTGCCTCTTTGATGACCAGCTGACAAGCTTATCTCCTAGAAATTGAGCACCACCTGTCGTACTTCGACGAGTATCTTGACACCCCGCATGATCAGCATCAGAGTAGGCAGTGAGAGCCATAGCAGTGTCTTTAGGATACCAAAGGCCCATGTGAATAGTCCCTTGAAGATACCTGAAGACCCTTTTGACTGCTTCTAAGTGCTTTTTGGTGGGTTTGGATTGATAACAAGCATACATGCAAACAGCAAATAGAAGATCTGGCCTACTAGCTGTGAGGTACATTAAGGATCCAATCATGCTACGGTACTTTGTTTTGTCAACTGGAGCCCCCTCAACATCCTCATCCAGTTTTGATCTCTCTACCATTGGAGTGTCAACAGAGTCACATGATTCAAATCCAAATTTCTTCAAGATTTCAGTAGCATACTTGGATTGATTGATGAAGATACCGTTGGGATTTTGAGAGATTTGCAACCCCAAGAAAAATGACATTTGCCCCATCATGGACATTTGGAATTCTGTACTCATCTCTTGTGAAAAACGATCACATTCCAAAGGATCCGAAGATGCGAAGATAATGTCATCTACATATATCTGAACGTGGAGTAGATGCTTGCCCGAATTTCTGGTGAACAATGTAGGATCAACAACACCCTTGGTGAATTTGTTGGCTAGAAGGAATTTGGATAGAGTGTCATACCATGCTCTGGGTGCTTGTTTAAGTCCATAAAGTGCCTTCTTCAAGCGATAGACATGATTAGGACATTCTGGGTCAACAAACCCTTCTGGTTGACTTACATATACCACTTCCTTTAATTGACCATTAAGAAAAGCAGTCTTCACATCCATTTGGTAGACAATCATATTCTGACTAGCTGCATTTGCAAGAAAGATTCTGATGGCCTCAATTATAGCCACGGGTGCGAATGATTCTTCAAAGTCTATACCTTCTTCTTGTCTGTATCCTTTGGCCACTAGCCGAGCCTTGTTTTTCAGAACTTCACCATATTCGTCAAGCTTCACTTTGAAGATCCACTTGAGAGCGATAATCATAGCATAGTCTGGAGGAGGCACTAATTCCCATACATCAAGTCGGTCAAATTCATGAATTTCATCTTGCATTGCTATGAATCAGGATGCTTTAGTCAAAGCTTCTTTAAAGTCTTTCGGCTTAGCTTTAGACAGTATGGAGTTGAAGAAGCACCACAAGGCATCTGTGGCAAGTTGTCAACGTGTGGATACAGGGCGAGATGAATTTCCAATGATGTTGTCAATTGGGTGATCGTTTGTCCATTTTCTGATATGCACCTGAAGTTGATGACTGAGGACTGATGTAGCTGTATTTGAATCTTCCGAAGAGGTTGCCACATTAGATGGATCAGGGGCAAATATGTTGACAAAAGGTTCATCAGGTTGTTAAGCAAAGGGATTCACTTCAAAAGAGTTTTCAGATGCAGCTCCTTGAGGAATTGAAGAAGGTTGATCGTTGAGAGTGGGTTGAGTATGACTGGATGACGGAGCATTTTGACTATGGGAGATGGAGATGGAAGGCCCATTTGTAGGTTGAGGTGCATCATTAGCAGCAGCATCAATACCAATGACTTGTGGTCCTGGTTCGACTATCTGTTGAGGTTCAAAATACTCATCATATATTGGATCAAATAACTTCTTCAAGTCCTCACTAGTGGGTGGCACATAAGGAGCATCAGTGGTGGAAGAATGTACAAGTCCCGGACTAATTGGTCCAGGAGTCAAAAGATTAGATGCGGGTCCAGAACTGGAGTATTCAGGAGCCGTGTGCTCGGACAGCTCATCAAACGTGACATGAATGGTTTCCATGATTTGTCGGGTTCTTTTGTTGTAGATTCGATAACCCTTCTTGTTTGGTGCGTAACCAACAAAAATTCCAATATCAGCTTTTGCCTTGAGCTTTCCCAAGTCTTCACTATCGTTGGTTGGGTAGCATAATGCACCAAACACTCGAAGAAATCATAGATCTNAGAACTGGAGTATTCAGGAGCCGTGTGCTCGGACAGCTCATCAAACGTGACATGAATGGTTTCCATGATTTGTCGGGTTCTTTTGTTGTAGATTCGATAACCCTTCTTGTTTGGTGCGTAACCAACAAAAATTCCAATATCAGCTTTTGCCTTGAGCTTTCCCAAGTCTTCACTATCGTTGGTTGGGTAGCATAATGCACCAAACACTCGAAGAAATCATAGATCTGGTTTTCTCTCGTGCACCAGCTCATAGGGGGTTTTGCCGTGAAGAGGATGTATCAGTGATCGGTTCTGAGTGTAACAAGCAGTTGCAATTGCCTCTCCCTAGAGGAACATAGGAGCTTTGGAGAATATCAGCGTGGTTCGTGTGGCCTCTACAAAAGTACGGTTTCGTCTTTCAACGACTCCATTCTGTTGAGGTGTTCGAAGTATACTCCTTTGATGACAGATTCCAAGGTTTTCATAAAATTGAGTAAGTTGCTGATTAACAAACTCAGTTCCGTTATCTGTGTGGACGAATCTGACAGTTTTATTGAGTCCAACTTGCAGCTGCTTGATGAGTTTGATGATGATCTCAGGTGTCTCATCCTTTGATCTGAAGAACTTAACCCATGTGAACCGAGAGTAGTCGTCAACGAGCACTAACACATATCTCTTTCCAAAGATGTTTTGCACTCTCATTGGACCACACAGATCCATGTGAAGGGTATGAAGAACTTCCATAATGGTGTTGATGGTTTTGGGTTTGTGTGTTTGTTTCTTGCTTTTACCTAGCTGACAAGCAGAACAAAGATGATCCTTTTCATACTTCAGCCGGGGCATGCCTCGAACGAGATCTTTACGAGTGAGCTCAATGATGGTACCGAAGTTCAAGTGATTCAAACGACGATGCCACAACCATGATTTGTTCTTGGAAGCCTTGGATAATAAGCAAATGGGTGATGACCGCATCATGTCTTCAATGGATATAGTGTAGAGATTTGAGCCACGACTGCCTTTCAGAAGATCTACACCATCCAATTCTCTAACAAAACAAGTGTGTTTTCTGAAGGCTACTTCAAGATCGGAGTCACAGAATTAACCAACGGAGAACAAATTGTGCCCAAGCCCTACCACATAGTATACCCTAGAAATCACACTGTCACCAAACACATAATCTCCATAACCCATTATCGCACCAAAATGATCATTCCCGAATCTAACCGTCCCGATAAAATTTTTCACGAAATTTCTGAGCCGCGAGCGATCCCCAGTCATATGTTTTGAGCAGCCTGAGTCCAAATACCAAAGGACGATTTGTACGACCTACATTTGAAACCAGACAGATATGGATAACTGAAAAACGTGGATCCCCAAACACAAGTGGGATCCAATTGGTTAGCACAAGCATAATTGCTTAAGACAGAAGTGGAAGGTTCAGTGTCATTATTGGACAAATCTTTACTTGTGGACGCACTAGACCTATGGTTATCGCATTGTGTCCCTAGAGGAAGCGTCCTACCAGTTTCCTTCCATACCCTAACATTGGAAAGCCTAAAATTGGGAAGTTTAGTTAAATGGCATTGACTTCCTAAACTGAATTTTCTTCCAGTGGGTCTCCAATGATAGCCAACATTAGAAAACTTCCTTCTTGTTGCTTTCCAAAAACGGTTTTCAATTTGATGATTCAAAGCATTATTGACCGGGAGTAATTTAGAAGCATTCAAAAATGTCTTAACACACTCATCATGATTACCAGAAATTAAACAGTCATTACAGATCTTACAAGTAGCATCAGAATTCGAATTAATTACAGTACGCCTAGAGCTAATACTAGAATCAACGCGATTCATATCATTAGATCAGTCTTATTGTTCCTAAGGTGGTCTTCTACTTTCCTCTCTTGAGCACTCTTAGCTGGCGAAGTCCTATCATTCCTTGTATTGCAACTAGGCTTTGACCCGCTAGCTTTAGTGTCAATGTTTACTCCTGTAGAATTAACGATGGGAACATTAGATCGTGGTACTGCTGTTTGATTTTGGGTATGAGGTGTGTTAAGTTTAGATGATGTCAAAGGTACATTAGAGGCAACATGCTTGTTCTTATCCTTAGAGAATGGTTCATTAATCTTATCACGCATGCTAACAGTTTTGGGACTTGTACCAATGGCATAATCTAAGAGTTCATAAGATCTATTGGTGAGATAATAAACATCAAGGATGGCATTATCAGCAGGTCTCACCATTCTAACCTCTTCAACGGTCTCACAAAGCATGTCTAGACAATCCTTAAGATACCTAAGGACTCACTATGGACAAATGCATTATTCCTAAGGGGAAAANCATGCTTGTTCTTATCCTTAGAGAATGGTTCATTAATCTTATCACGCATGCTAACAGTTTTGGGACTTGTACCAATGGCATAATCTAAGAGTTCATAAGATCTATTGGTGAGATAATAAACATCAAGGATGGCATTATCAGCAGGTCTCACCATTCTAACCTCTTCAACGGTCTCACAAAGCATGTCTAGACAATCCTTAAGATACCTAAGGACTCACTATGGACAAATGCATTATTCCTAAGGGGAAAAGGAATAGTTACGGCATCACATGCATTTCTTTTAGATTTACCGACCATGGAGAGAATGCTGTCACATGCAGTGACAGGCATTTTCCCTTTCACCTGAGTCTTTAGATTCTCAATTTCATTTAACAAAGACGTTATTTTCTCATTGGTTTTATCACGTGAGATCTTAATCGAATCATGTAACTCTTTGTAATGTTGTTTGACCTTTGAGTTTTCAGCTTGAAAACAATCATTTTCATATTTGAGGTGTTTGATGATGTTTTGAAGTTGAAAATTTTGAGAATCTAAACACGGAGGAGGTTTCTGAGGTTCAATCACATCATTCTTATGAGATTTCAATTGGGCAATTTGAGCCCTCAACTTCTGAATCGTGTTAGTATGAGCTTGAATTTTTTGTTGCAAATTGAGATTATTAACTTCTAATTTCGAAAAATTCCTGATCATGTTATCATGGTCATCGTTTTGAATTTTTTCTTGCAATCTTAAATTCTCCCCCTCAAGCTCAACAACACGATTCTGAAAAACGTTAAATGCAACAAACATTTCATGAAATTGGCAAGCAGTTAATGAAGAATCAGTGACAGTATAAAATATATCTTGAGCAATGCACTTCGCAATTAAATTATCATTCATGATGAGGGAATTCTTCCTCACAATTTCACTATGTTGAAGGTCTAATACAGTTTGTTTTCCTTCAAGTTCCAGATTTTTAAACACATCTTTTATTTCATTAATCTCATATTTAAGAGACGTTTGCATGCTTTCAAAATGTTCTTTGATTTGTTTAAAAAACGGAATAACTTCAGTAAGGTAACAATCTTTTGTTAATTCAAACCCCATTTCGCCCTCAGTAATTCCCGTTGGTGTAATTCTCTTTTTACATGTTTTGTCAAATTCAGCAAACATTTGATACAAAACGTATATGCTAATAAGAGTTTTACATTGAGTGGGAAGAGCTAACTGAACAAGGTGCATTGGTGTATTGGGAGGATACACCGTTGAAATTGCAATCTTAAGGGGAGTTGTGGCCTTAAGCTTCTCAGCTTTCATTTTCTCAATGTCTAAAGGCCAAAAGATTTGTTTTGGTGTTAACCTAGTTTGGGGCACAAAAACCGTCAATCGATTCTGTTCATAGTAATTATGGGGCTTGATATTGACACGGTTTCTAATGCACTTCGGATCCTTCATTTTATTCTCAAGTCTTTCTCTATTTACGGATTCAATTTCATTAATTTCCTCATTATTATGCACATCGGGGGGGGGGGGCATGATTAGGTGTAAACATCACATTAGCATCATATAAGGCAGGTTGAGAGGCACTAACGCTCCTAAGAAAATTAGTTTTTGGCACTCCTACATCCTTATTGCTATGTTCATCAAGTAACTTAATGCGCGTATGCATCATTTGAGCAGTTTGAATGGTTTGGCCTTGTGTGTACAATTTATTTTCAAGCTTGCTCTTTAAGGCTTTCAGATTGGAAAAGTCATTTAAGAGTTTAGTTTCTTTACTTTGAAAATCTAGTTTAAGTGTGGTTACACTCTCCTGAATCTCCTGTTTTTGCTTAACAGTTTGATCAACTTGATTTTGTAAAGATTTTATTTCCATTCTTAAAGCTTCTTCCTTTAAGTTTCTTTCGGTAATGTATGTACACATTTGCCAATCCATTTTCTGCTTTTGTTCGGTTAACTCAAATTTTGCACGTTGTTGATTCATATTCACCTGATCTTTAAGAATATTAATCCTAGTGGTCAAGGTATCATCAGGTATAAAAGCAGTGTATTCATCAAATTCACTCATTTCATTATCAACAGAGAAATCATCATTTGGTAAAACAGACTTGGTATTTTGTTTCATATATTGTTCATATGGGATAACATTGCTATTACCCATATCAACATAATTTAAAATAACAATGTCTGTGTGTTTTACTTCGTTATGAGTCCTTTGTTTGTGCATCACATTATCAACACATGCATCGAAAGGTGCTCTACTAGGTACATCGGATTCTTTGTTGTGATCCACATGTTGTTGACTTGAGGAAACATTGTTGTTTTTCAAATCAACATCATCTGGCGTGACAACACTAGTTTGATGTACTTCATTGAGAATCCTTGGAACATCACATGTTTCGTATGTGTCATACAATTTGAGTACCTCAGAAATGATGGATGAGTTTGGAGATCCAGATTGTTGTGGTGATGTGACTGCAGATGAAAGATTGGCCATGAATGTGGTCTGTGCAGTGGGCTCATCATCAACATCAGAATCAAAGGCATCACAATCTTCAGCCTGGAAGATGTTTGGGTAATTGAGAGCAAGATCCTGAACTGGTTGATCATCTACATCGGCATCAAATGAATTCCCTTCATCACCCGCAAGAAATAGCAATTGCTCCTCATCCAGCAAAACTCCATTCTCTTGTGCTTGCATCAGCAACATCTTATCCTTGAAGTAATCCGAGTTCTGAGGACGTTTTGGTTGAGTGTAGTTCCTTGCAATATGACCTAAACCACCACAGTTGTAGCATTTGGGCTGTCTTCCTTGCCCTTGATTACCATTCCCCATCCTATTCTGAGCATTTCCACGGACATTTTGCCTTCCTTGAACCACAACACGCCCATCCTCCACAACTGCAAGATTACGTGGGTTAGATGAGGTCCTGAGTTGGTTGTTGGTTTGAGGAAGTGTACTCCTGAAGTGTTGAACCAACAGTGAGACTTGGTTGGAGAGATTATCAATCCTTTATTCGATATGAGAGTTCCTAGAGTCTTGTTGATTAATCTTGACATTTGATGATTGCATGGATGATTGACCAAGGGAAGACTGATTCTATGTCGCTTGAGCAGTAGGATGACTGATAGAATCAGTTGAGGATTGGTTGAGTCCCTGAACACTGGAGATGAGAGCAAGAGGATCATTTGAGGGATGGAATTTTTCTCTCAGCTGACGATCATACATGGCATGTTTCTCATGTTGTTGCAGGTAGGCATAAAGTTGTTCATAGTTGGTGTTTCTGAGTCCTTTGTTTAACTTCATAGCTGTGACGAACTGATTCCATTCTGGTGACATATTGTTAACAAACTTTGAGTTGAGTTGGATGTTGGGCATTGTCATTCTGATCATTCTCATGTCATTCACAAGCTTGTGAAATCTGACATAGTAGTCATTGATGCTTTCACCAGGATTCATTTTGAAGTGCTCGAATTCATCATACAACTGAGATTCATGATGCGCGGGATTGTGACCACGCAACAGGTTTTACCTCTAAGGGATCTCAAGAGGCTTACAAACCCACCAGGCAGTGTACCTGACCGATGTAGTATAGTGTAGTGGTAAGTACGGGGGATTGATCGTTCTCCACATGGAATAGTGTTCGTTAGGTATGAAAAGCTACTCTAATTAGGTCTAAGGGTGAGGGAAGATTATTTTTGTATTTTTTTATATTTTATGAAAGCAAGTAAAATCTCGGGTTTGAAGAAGTGGGCGGAATTAGTATCTAGTCAACTAACCCAAAAACTACTATTGCAATTAAAATAAAATAACAAGAAAATAAAAGGTTGTGAAACTTATATGGAGATAAGTGTGTTTACTTAGATTTCCTTACTCCCTAACTATCTTTTACTGGTTGGTTAGTGTGTATTAATTGCGTGGATGACGGGTGTATTCCTTAATACCATTCGTGGGGTGGCGTACGTACTTCCCCATCTCTGTAAGCTTCTACTTCACTCCTATCTCGAGCCTGCTAGAAGCTCCTAACATGGGATCATTAGAATTCGCTCATGCATTAAATACCACTATAAAAACCTAGTACGCATTGGTTCATGTTTCTTAAGATGTTCAAGCACGTTACCATATAGGAGGTTGGCCAGTTTTCTTAAGCCTAATATCGAGAAACAATCATCCAATACAAGTAATAACACACCAACAACCAATAATCAATAGTCAGGTTTCATTAGATCTAAGCAAACACAAAATAAATCTAGCCTAGCATGTTAATTGAAAGACAAGCATAAGATATAATTAACCAACACATAGACATACTGATTAATTTGAATGAAGACTTATCTTTAATTGAACATGGAAGAGTCAAGGGTGAAAAACCCTTGAAAAAGCTGTCAAAGTCGTCTAGGGTTTGCTCCCAAAAAGTTGCACACTAATGAATGAAAAATAGAAAAGTATATATAGAAAATACACTCTGACGGCGTCAGCTTATACGCTCTGACGCCGTCAGCTCGCCGCCATTAGGGTTCTCGGATGGTCTAGATCTACTTCTGACGCCGTCACTTGTAAATAGCTCTGGGCCGTCTCTCTTTAACTTAACAACTGACGGCCTAGGATTGTTAACACCTGACGCCGTCAGGTGTAAACATCTCATTTTCTTCTTAGGGCATCTAGTGTAGTTTGATTCCACTCCTTTGTCTTGGTTGGCTAACGGCGTCACCTTGTGACTTCTGACGCCGTCAGGAAGGATTTTCAGCATTCTTTTGAGACTTTGTTGTTTTCTTCACTTTATTCTCCAAAAACGTCCAAAATGATATGTTTTCCAGAATTCTTCTCAAAAGTACCTAAAATGACAAAAGGAACGATTTAGGGCAATATTTAATCATATTAACTCGAATTAGGGCTTAAATGACCCCCTAAAACGGGTACAGTTTTCTCCTCATCAATTCACGATCTTCTTTGGTAAGTTCTGAACCAGCTAGCAGCATTTTGACATTGTCCCAAACGGCTTTAGCCTCAGTGTTGAAGTTAATCATTTGTAGATGTCCTTGGTAACCCTTGTATCACAATATTAGAAGCTCGAATATCAGCATCATAGTGTTTCTTTTCAGCTTCGTTAAGATAATTGTAAGTACGAGGTCTGTCAATTCCAAAGGTGACCGTTCCATCTTCACTAGTGGAGATAACATCGCTGGTAGTACCCATTTGAAATGGCCCTTCATCAATCGATCTCAGAATGTTCTCCCCATTTTCCTTGCCCTGACAATACATGCGAATTCTTTGAGACCATGATTCATAGTCAGTTCTGTCGAGCATAGGAGGTCGAGTATCGGACCCAGCAGCTTGGATATCATCAATTAAGGTAGTAGTTGTCATGGTGTAGTCTTACACGGGATTTTACAACTCGTGACTTAAACCGAAAAATAGATTCTTTCTCGGGATTTTACTAAAGTCAACAGAGAAAACCGAAAGATGAAGTATGCAAAATGAGCTTAGAATGAGAACTTAAATAAGTCACACTTTGTTCTAGGAATCAAGTTGAGACAAATCAAGTAACAATCTATTTGATTGTGATAAGTCAAGCCGTAAGAGATAACTTACAACATCAAATCACACTCAAATTAATCGAAACAACTTAAGTTACAATGTTTCCCAAAGCACATGTAGTCAACATATAACACCCCCATTTTAGGAACGCAGCGGAAAGGGACATGGGGTGCTATACATCAATCACATTGTACAAATATAGTAAACAAAACCAAAACAAAGTTGTTTTTATTGAAAGTTTATACTTTACATTCGATAATTATCAAAGTTAACAAGGTCCCAAAAGTTTTTAGCATAGCTAAAAGATACATAAGTTTTTAGATGTTCAAAACATTATCGAATGCAATTTTAAATTAAATATGGGCCATCATCTTGATATCCATCTCTTGCGCCGCCCATCCAAGCTGAAAGTCACTTACGGACCTGAGATAAAACATACTAAAAAGTCAACATAAAGTTGAGTGAATTCATAGAGTTTAATAAGTAATCAGTTGAATACAAGATTTCAAGTTTAAAATACGATGAGCTACGTTATTATACGCCCATAATTAAGTTGACATGTAATGCATATACAAGTCAAGAAATCTGATTATAGCATCGAGCTCATGACACCGAACCTTGACCTAGATTTAATAGTTGCCCCGGTAGGGTAATATTTGCCATTTACCACATATCTCTCAATATTATGTGACCGTTGAAAGATGAGCGCTACTCATTCGGCCAGGCTGGTCAATGCCCAATATGCATATTCATAATACTAGCGTTCACACATAATTAACGGTTCATGATGGGGACTTAATTGGCAAGAATACTCAATGTCTATAATCATGTAATCGGGTCAAGCATACCAAAAACTACTTGTATTCAGTTTGTAAAACTAGCATGTATCCCCCTCGCGAGGTTTATAAAACATTTAAATGAGTAAAGGCGAGGCTATAAACTCACCTTAAGTAGTGGAGTGAAAGAGCACGAATAAAGACAACCGAAGAATCGAATCGAACTAGAAAGGACCTAAAATAAGAAACGTATCTAAGTGAATGCTAATTTAATAAGAGATTGAATGCACATTATTATACTTGATTCATACAGCCAAGGGATTATACTACGGGTTTTCACAAGTCATATGTTCATGGTTCCCAAAAATAGCAAGTTCCCGAGTTGTTTTACCCAACACATTTTCTTAGTTTTACTAGTGGCTGAAAACTTTCCCCGACTTCCCAAAATCACTACTTGCAAACCGTATGTCCAAATTTTAAGTTCTTTATATCCCTAGTTTCCTTTAAGTCCCTAGTGTACTGCAAAAATAAGTTTACTCAAAAATTTGCAGGTCTAACCACTTTTTATAAATTTTCTTTACAGACCTGTCCTAAAGAAAAGTGTGACTGAATTTTACGGCTTACCGTATTGGCCGTCATTTGAAATCTAAAGGTCCTATGAAGGTGAGGCCAATTGGAGGTGATAGCTCTATTTGTCTAGTACAGGTTACATATTTAGTTTTCAAAAAGTTATGGAGCAAAACTTGGTTTAACCCCCGTTTGCCAACAGCATACAGAATCTGACCCTTTTTACCATAAAATTCATAGTTTAATCATCCTAACACTTCTAATGGTGAGCCTTTTTGATAAATGACCCTGAGACATACATCTAGGTCTGTATTATTTTTACTAATTTTATAAAGCCACGTTTCATTCTAAAAACATTCAATAATCACAGCCTATAATTTCAGCAATCACAAATCAACTCTAACCTAAACATAACTTATCCCAAACACAATCACCCTTAACCTATGGTCCTAATGAATCAAGTATAACATGCTTATCATAAAGAAGGTTTACCTACTGAGGTAAAACCCATATTTAATTGAATAACAAAACTCATTTGCATGTGTGGAAATCAAGAGTAGATGATGAGATTTACTTACAAGAAGTGAAAAATCACTAATAACCTTTCTAGGGCTTGGATAGAAACGACCCAATTGACACCAAAGATAATGAAACCCCTCTCTTCTAGGCTTCAAAATGAGTTTGAGGGCTGAAGAGATGACTCTTTAATATACTTGAAGAAGACTTCAAGAAAACTTCAATAAAACACCAAGAAACTTCAAGAAAACCTTCTAAACATCGATTCAAATCGCCATCTTCTTCAAGGAACTTCAAGGGAATGTTATGTAGATTATTTTTGTGATGAAAAATCACAGAGATGAAGTTGTTGTGATGGTGATTCGTGGCAGCAACAATGGAGGAGAAGGAGATGGATGGTTTATTAAAATTTGGTGAGATTTGATGATGTTTTGAGTGGAATAAACCATGAGCAAGATTAGGCCTTCAAGATCTTTAATCCAAGATCAATATATTAGTAAATGAATTGATGAAATATGTGCATTTCTTCTGTGTTGGGTCGTTCAAGAGAGCAAAGGGAGAAAGAAAATGGTAAAAATGGTGATAAGAACAAGGTTGTGAAGGTTTAATACTTTTATATCAAGTTATGAGTGGAAATACACTTGTTAACAAGATGTATGAGGTGATGACACTACAAGGATACTTGTCCTTGTGGTTGAGTCGTTTGGTTGGTGTAGGGGTGAGTGGGTGAGTTGTTTTTGTCTAAATCTTGAGTTATAATGTGTATTTTGATCCCGGTAATTGCAAACGTAAAGTTTTAAAGACGCATAACGTAAAATCGGGTAAAGTAAAAATACAAAACTTATTAAAATGTTAAAACTTATTAACATAACTTATTTTAAGTATTTTAGATGAGTGGTGAGTTCATCGAAGGGCTTAAACATCGTTAAAACTAAAAGCGTGAGTTGAAAACGCGTTTGGTGACACCGGTTCTTGATAAAAGTGACGTAAACTATAAAAATGAGACGACAAGTATAAAACTCACTTGTAAACATTAAAATAGGTTAAAATGCATAAAATATGTAAAATTATCATAGTCTAGGGTTTGTTCACGTTGTTAAAACCATAAAACGTAAATTTAAATCGCGTAAAACGTAAAAGGTGCAAGGTTTACGTAAAAATGGAAAAAGTGAATTATGACTTTTAAAAGAGGATTGTAAGGAACCGAAAATACATAAAAAGTGTAGACATGGCGTAGCCAATTATTGGTTGAATTAACTTGAACGTGACACGATGTACGCGGATAACTTCCGACAAAGTTAATTATAAAAAAATGAATAGTTAAATAATAAAAATATTATAATTAGTGACATGAAATTTATGAAATGTCACACAACAAATCAAAGAAATCTCAAACTTAGCAAATCGCTAAAAACACCACAAGACCAAAAGTTAATCGCTGAAATTACACTTAGTCGCTATCCAAAGATAATCGCTGGCCCAAACTTAATCGCTGACCCCAAAGTTAATCACTGACCCAAAGTAATCGCTGACCCAAATTAATCGCTGATCCAAAGTAATCGCTAAATACAGCCAATCGCTAAAAAGCTAATCACTGAATTTAGTTAAACGCTGACAGAACTTAATCGCTGGTGAGAGATAATCGCTAGGTAAAGTAATCGCTAAAGCCAGTTAATCGCTAAAAAGCTATTCGCTGGAATTAGTTAATCGTTGAACACTACAAGACACCCCGTACTAATCGCTAACCACAACAGTCCAAACAAGTTGCTGTCTAGCGATTTGTGCAGTAGTCCCAAAATAGCAATAACCACTTAATCGCTACCACTTAATCGCTGTCCAGACGTACTTAATCACTACCAAGAATACCAAACAGTCGACTTAATTGCTAGTTAGAAAACCATACAAAATCCTTCATACCACTAAACCAATGACAGATAAGACTATTCCAACTCAAGAACTATGTAACTATAACACTACTAAGAACGAAAGTACAACCATAACACATCATTTAACACTACAAAGATCAAACCAAGGTGTTATTCATGAAAAACTAATCTAACCAAGCATAACCACAAAAACCAACCAAAATCCGTGAATCCAAGGCCCTAAGATGAAACCTAGGCTCTTGATACCAATTGTAGGACACACTAAATCATAACACACGTTTGGTTCTTGTGGTTTAATGGATCGAATAGTAAAGAAATGTAGAGAGAGAAAGTTGAGTGTTGGGAGCCTTTTTAGAGAGAGAAAGAACAAGATAAATAATATTACTAATGAAAGGTCCAACCTTCTCCCTTGGTGGGAGAAGGTATTTATACTTACAATGGGGTGAATGCCTCTACTAGGCTGTGGAGCGGGCTAATAGAGGGTAAAAGACCCGACTCGACACCACAAATATTAATTAAAACTAAGCTACGTATTAACTACTATACTAAATACTACGAGCTATACAATGATAATTCTTTTCAAGGTATCATGAAAATTGTTTCGTGTAATGGTAGTAAATGCTTGATATAATGACAGAAAATTGATTTATAGGGTGGTAACGAAATAGCTTATTTTAAAATTCTGTAGAACAATTTTTTTCCCATATGATGGTAAAATAGCTTGAAATAAAATTCATTTAATGGTTCATTGGATACGTGGATGAATATTATGGAATGGTAATAGTCTACTAATCCGTCAAGAATGAAATCGGCCTAATCCCTGCTAAGACAATGGCATAATGTTGTGCAACGATTGAAAATTGAGCAATTGGAATAGAAAATGGAATAAAAGAAGGTTATGATTTTCGCATAGATAACAAAAGATAGATATTACATTGGATGGAAAAGTGCTTATTACAACCAGATTATGTCAACGTACTAACGGAAAGTACAAAAGAAAGATACAACCCTAGAGGGCTCGAACTATGGTTTGCATATTAAAATATGAACTCCTTCTATTGAAGCATTGTGGCTACCCTTGATTCTCTCCCTTTGGACAGTTATTCTTGAAGTGCCCAGCTTCTCCACAACCAAAACATGTTGCTGGGGGATCTGATTATTCGCCACACGCGGAGCTTTGCATTCCCTAGTCTAATGACCGATCTTCCCGTAGTTATCACAAGGTCGCGGGCAACCCCCAGGGTTATGGTGGGTTTGACACTCGTTGCACTTGGGTAAAATACCATTGTAACTCTTCTTCTCAGTTGAACCTGCAGCATAGGCCCTTGCAACCTCTTGTCTCTTGGGTGGTGGTTGAGTAGCATTGCTACCCTGGTTGTTGTCCCACATTCTTTTGTTGTTTTTAGGATTGATGTTGTTTCAGTTATTGTTGTAGTTGTTGTTGCTTTGGTAGTTGTTGGTGTTGTTTTTGTAGTTACGGTTACGGTTGGTGTTGCTGTTGTTGTTTGCAGATGCTCCTTTCTTTAGAATCTGAGCCATAAGTTTCTGGGACATCCTGATCGCCTCATCTATTGTTTGCGGGTCAAAGGAAATCACATCACCACGGATGTTTTCGGGTAAACCACCAATGAAATTCTTCAACAACTTCTCTTTATCAGGAACCATAGACGGACATAGAGCAGCCAATTCTTGATACCTCCTGATATATGTCTCAATATCATTTCCCACGGTCACTAGTTCATAAAACTCTGTCTCCAACTTTTTCACTTCCGTGCGTGGACAAAATTTCTTAGTCACTAACTTCTTGAATTCATCCCATGTAAGCTTGTGGGCATTTTCCTTTCCCATGGGGTTTGTATAAGAATTCCACCATGACATAGCTTCATCAAGAAGAGTACTAGCAGCAAACTTTACCTTGAATTCCTCAGGGCAGTTGCATAGATCAAATACAGATTCGGTATGTTCGAACCAACGGATCATAGCAGTGGCTTCTTCAGTGCCTTTGAATTTTATAGGATCACCACTTTTGAAGTCTTTGTACGTACACTTACGTCCATTAGTTCCATTACTAGCCTGCCCAGATGTCTCCACCTGAGAAGCGGCCTCAGCAGCTCTTGCAGCAACAGCAGCTCTTTCAACCTCTAGAGCCTCAGCTATGCTATCCTTAACAAGTTTTCGGATAGAAGCTTGTGTCATGGCTGGTGTAGTCGGTGCAGCCTTATCCTTCCTTGGTGCCATATTTCTGATCAATTACAACGGAATCCAACAATGAGAAATCATACTAGAAGTGATCATCGTTCACAATATATACAACCACAACATGTATATACACTCACAGATTCACTCCAAATTAGTCAACTAAGTCAACCAAGTGTGGTCAAATAAGTCAAATGAGGGAGAGAGTGATCAATTAATGATCCGGTGTAAGCACAGTGTATTCCCGGGTCGTTAAATCCCGACGAGATTGAAATTGTGTTTGGAAAACGTTCTAGGAAAGTGATTCAGGAATAGTAACCAGAATAAGATTTTGATTTGATTTTACACTAATGATTGCTTGGAATTGAAAATGAAAATGTACAATAACAGATATGACAAATATATAACACAAAATGCAGTTAAGCAAAGTACAGGGACTAAAAGTGACAACTTCTAAACTACAGGGGCTAAAAATGACAAGTTCCAAACTTCAAGGGTGTAAAATGAAAATTTTGAAACTTATAATTTAAAGAAAATTAAAATCTAAAAAAGTAAATATTATATTAATATTATACTAATTTAATATTAATTAATTAATATAAACTATTTTAATTTACTTAAAAACTATTTATATTAATCCTAAAAAGATTTCCTTTGCAAATTAGACTTAGAAAATTACAAAAATAATTTCTAAAAATCTAAAGTGACTTAAAATATTTATGAAAATTAAAAAGAAATATTTTTGTCTTTTTGTGGATTTTTTATAAATTAAAAAACTTAATTAATATTTAAAACCTAATTAAACTATTTAAAAGAGAAAAATGAGAAAATGAAAAAGGAAAATTATAAAATTAATTTTTACAGATTCTAATTAATGTGACAAAGCTAGAAAAATTATAAAAATGAGAATTATATTAAATATTAATAACTATTCTAATTTCTTTTTGGTTTTTCTAATTACATTTAAATCGTATTATATAATCATTTCAAGTTAATTTTAGATTCTATATAAATCATAACACAGTGTAAAATTTCTGAGGAAACTCTAATATATAAATTTAACTGATAGTAGTAGAGATAATTTAGATGGAATAACAATGAAACATAGGATCAGAATTGATATACCGTTTATACAACACACCGACTGTTATTACATAAGCAAGATATTAAAGTTTTGATAGACAGTAAATCATTTACTTATTATCTAATATCCGAATCAATGATATTTTTAGTGAGGATAATTAATAAATACTAAGATTGATGTCAAAGAGACTCAACAAGATATTCCATAGCATAGTATTCACTTTACATAATATATATCCGCACTCCACAACAAGTGATAAAGCTCATGAAAGAGGGACTTTTGGCGTTAAGGGTAACTTAGGCAATATTAAGTAATGATGAACATAAGTATTTCTATGACTCTCCTAGCAGTGTATTCTGTTGAATCATAGAATTATCATATAAAGATAAGGAAATTCTTCAGGATATTACAGTAAAATCAAATATCATGGTTATAGTAATGCAGTGGAAACATTATCATTTGAATTCAGTATTCTAGTTAAAGAAATTTTGCATTAAATATCTATATACGCTCACAATCTTAAGTCATAAACCATATCAGTGTAAATATTGATGAGGAATTGATTTGATTCATGTAAATTACTTCAATACTTATAAAATTAATCAAAGTAATGTAAGCATGTATCTCCCCCCCAAAGAGAGTTAAAACAAGTATTAGAAATGGGGCTATGACCTCACCATTGAGCGATAACTGGAAATGATTGAAAATTAAATCGGGTGAGATATGGGAACGATTATTGGAAACTTCTTCAATACGAGACCCTGAAACTAAGAGAAGGTGCTATGGATTTTGCCACTTTATACTAATGAAGAAATGATATAAGAGCGAGATAACGATATGATCGTAGAGTGAGAATATGATTGCTTTAAATACTTGAAGTTTAAAAATAATATTATTCATATATTACTTGTTTTCGTTATGTCTTTGAAGCCAATATAATCGTTTCGTCGAAAGTGGGGGAAACAATCTCAATTAAAGTTAAATTGTTATAAAACGTTTTATTAGAAATACTAAGAACGTTTATTATTAAATATATTAAAATATAAAAATATGCTCGTAGGATGGGATGTTCGTAATATGGAAAATAAATAACGAATGTTAAATTAGATCATCCTTGTCCCTTGTCTTATTCTTCTGATTTTAACACTTTTTACCCTAACCGTTTAGCGTTACACTGCCTTCAGTCTTTTTTATATATACATATTACGAATTCACGTCCTCTATTAGCAATAATTGATATCTGGGCTGGGCAATTGATGAATATGTCATTTTTATAACCCTAGGAGTTCTGTTTTTACATTTAAAGTCCTATATTTCTGGTTTGGCAGTTTTAGTCATCTCTAAGGTTGTTGTCGCCGTTACATTTTTATCCCAAACGTGTAAGAAAAAGTGGGAAAATATATAAATTTCCGTAGCTTATTTAAGTTTATAAAGTTATTTCACTGATTATTTTCTAAAAGAGCTTATTTTCATTATAATGGGCCGTTACTGTACACGTAACAAGGCCGTTAAGAAATTTAGTGGCGAAGGGCATTGAAAATAGTTTTGGGCGCTTGGACTTGGGCTTTTTGTGATTCTTTAAAATATATTCAATATGGCCTGGCGACGTTTTAATGCAGTGTTATTGGGCTTGAATTTTAGCCAACGGAAATTAAATAATGTTTTCTGAAAACTTGATATTCATTAGAGCTAGCGAGTGTCGAA
>LBNU01019190.1:4305-22332 GCA_014162995.1 Artemisia annua
ATAAGTTATCGAGAAACCTCATAACTTAGTTTATCGAGATCTCTTTATAACTTATCGAAATCTCTCAATAAGTGTTGTCGAAATCACGAGATTTTCGAAATCCCTGATTTATCGAGATCATGAAAAACTGTCTTATCGAGATCACTGAGATTCAAGTTATCGAGAACATTTGTCTGACAAGTTATCGAGATCTTTCAGTTTAAAAGTTATCGAGAACATTCAATGCAAATGTTATCGAGATCACTGAATTGGAGAGTTGTCGAGAACACAGATTTGCAAGTTATCGAGATCACACTTAGTATAATTTTTGAAAAGTTTGTATAACATGTAAACTTTATAAAAACTAAGTTGTATTCTTGTGAACTTGTAATATTGTGTATGTGTCCATTGCATCATTAACTTGTGAATGTTTAGTGATTGTCTAATCTATTAGATGTACTTAAATTGCCTAATGTGTTTTTATCGTTACATCTTAGATTATATGCAATATACCATCGTCATAACAACATCTCACGTAGTTAATGTACTTTGCATGCAAAATGGAATAGGAATGGACTTAAGTATCAAACTCGAACGTTAACTTACAAACTAACAAGTTGAATGTTTGATCTTATGACATTACATTTTCAGTACACTATGGCTCAACAACAACAACAAGAAGAAAATGCGCCAGCACTGAACCTTCCACTCATCACTCTTGGTGAAATTGTTCCAGCTGACTACAATGTTACTATTGGCAACAACAACGCTCGCATCGACTTCAACAAGCTCAGAATTACTGAAGATTCTTGCCGGATAGTCAAAGACGTTCTTTTGGCACATCCATGTAAGAGCATGCTAACGAAGTCTGCTTCTGTTCCAACCTTCTACATCCGCCAATTCTGGCACACTGCAAAGGTTAACTTGGACGATGCTTCATTCAAAGTCACTCTTGAACGACAAGAGTACGAAGTTGATCTTGATGTTCTAAGGACGGTTCTCATGCTTCCTACTTCCGAAGAGTATGAACCAATGTTGACGGAGATTGAAATACTCGACTACATGATTCAGCTTGGTTATGATCTAGAAGAGTCCTCCAAATTAATATTGTCCAAATTCAACGTCAAGAATCTACCTCAACCTTGGAGAACTTTTTACATGCTAATCATTAGATCAATCACGGGACGGAAAAGTGGTCATGAACATCCCCGACTATCCCATCTGCAAGCATTCTGGGGGATGATGAGCAGGGCTAACATAGACTTTGCCGACCCAATCATGAGCGACATCGTCTTTCAGATCCACACAACTGGTCGAACCATGATTCCTTTCTTGAGGTTCACCAAAATGCTCATTGACTACCTCTGCGGCAAAACTCCTGAGTTTCGCCAAAGAATGTTTGACCGTACCGAAGACAAGCACAATGTTGTGGACGATTACAAGATTGCTTTCGTCAAGTCTATTCAGTTCACTCCAAGGACTAGTGGCGTGAGAATACCAGACAATCTTCTGAATGACAAAATCCTTGAATCTTCGAACTACCGAATCTACGACTTGGCCTACAAAGCCGGGAGAGTAGGCATTTCAGAAACCGAAGAAGTTCCTAGATACATAAGGGAGACTCGCAGCAAGAGAGGTGCAAAGTCTGGAAGCACCAGCAGTACTCCAACTTCTAAACAACCTAAGTCCAAGCCTGCTGCAACCCCGAAACGAAAAGTCATTAGGAAGAAAGTCGCCACACCTGAACCATCACCACCACCATCAGAAGCTAGTGGGTCAGAATTTGGCTCTGAAACCGAAACCGAAACCGATGAAGAAGGGGACTATGAAAGAAGGTATACAGCTCAAGAGGATCCTGAACTCGAACTGGCAAAACAAATAAGTCTAGGAACACTCACTGAGCAACAACAACAACCTAGAGGAAAAGGAATAGTCATCCGTGAACCTGGGCATGATGATGAAGAAACTGTACAACCTGAACCTGAACCCTTGCCTGACAAAGGTAAACTGAAAAGCATTATCGTTGACACACGAAACCTGGAAAAGGAAGAGCAGAAAAAGATCAAATTGGCTGCTCGTCTCAACCTTCAACTACTACAAGCTCATCAGCAACAACTTGAACTCCAAGCTAGAGAAGGTGGTTCTAGCCGTACCATGATATCTCCAACAGCAACTGAAACAACAACCGAACAACCGGAAAAGGATGCTGAGGGAAACACTATCATGAAAGACGCTGGAGAAGAAAAGGCTGCAGATGAACAACTAAAGGAAACTGAGACAACACCTCCAGAGTTCGAAGCCAAAGGTCAGGAAGAAAAGGAGTTGACTGAGAAAACATTAGAGGAAACGGCAGAGGAAAATCTTGATGATCAGCCTAATAATCAAGATCAAGATGAACAATTCTTCGATGCCGACATGCCATCACCGCCAAAGGAAAGGTCTCCGACACCCGAACAACCTCCAATCCCTCAAGGTTCTCCACCTAGAGATCCAATTCCACCTCATTCAGAATCAGACAAACAAGCAGAATCATCATCATCATCAGACCAGTCACCACCACCATCACCAAAAGCAAAGTCAATTCCAATACCGAGAATGAAGAAAGCTAGTCTGAAAACAACCAAGGCATTTTTACGGGCAAGGCATGCTGCGGGAACTTCAAGAACTAGGAGAACACCACAACAACACGATGGTGATCTTCAAGTCCAAATGAAGAAGATGACAACATTGGTTGCTCAGCTCTCAGATGAAGTAAAAGAGCTAAAGCAGACAAAAGCTCAGGTTGATAAGTACAAGCAAGCTGATATGAGTAAGATGATCAGAAAATACACCAATGACTACTTGGCTGAGAATCTCGTGACTGCAGTATCTCCAGAGTTGTTTGAACTTCTGAGACCCATCAGAAAAGAGCTGAACACCAGGATTCAAGAAAACATCGTCAAAACGCTTCAGTCAACACCTTTCTACCTTCAAACGAACAGGCCTCCTACTGAGCCTGAGGATCTAACCGTAGAACAACTGGAAACTTTGTTAGCTTCCAAACTCACTGAGAAGGAAGAAAAGACCGATGAAGAAGCAGCATTGCTTGAATCCCTAAGGGCAACCGAGTCATGCAAAGAAGCCGCTGGCAGACGCAAACGTCCTAGGAAAGACGATGATCCGGACACAGACTCACAACGTAAGAGAACCAAGTCTAGCCGCGAACCATCATCATCCAAACAACCACCAGCATCAAAGGCTTCCACCCGCAAACCGCAAAGTTCAGCATCCAAGTCTGGACCCACAGCAGCAGAAGAACCATTCATGCTTCATCACGATGATCAACAGGAGGAACCACAACCTGTATCCACTCAAACTGAATCTCCTGAACCACAAGCTAGACCATCATCAACAACTCAGACTGAAAAGTCTAAGGGAAAGAAGCAGAAGAAGCACTCCAAACGTTTCACATGGTTAGATGCTCCTGAGGTTCCTGAATCAGACTGGGTTACCACAATGATCAAAGCTCATCCACCGCTAGAAACCGAAGAACCACTCCCGGGCAACACTTTACAATACGCTCAGAGTATTCTTTCGGGGCTTCAGCTGGAGAAGATGACAAAAGCTGAACTAAAGAGGATCAACAAGGAAGCTCGTGACTTTCTTAAGGCACGATCAGGAAACAAAATAGAGTTGGACTACCATTTGCAGAACATTGCATCAGCTTTATCAGACTCCTTTGATTGGCTCAATCCGGAATGCAACTTTGATGCACATGGAAAGCACAACGAACCGTATTTCACCGACTGGACCAAACCTTTACCTCTTCAAGGCTTTGCTGACAATCCTAGAATTCCATATCGGTTCTTCTTCAACTACGATCTCCGCTACCTGCAACACGACATCAAAGCTTCCAAAGATCGCTACAAGTCTTCTTTACGGATTTCAGTACCAGCTGCTCGTTATGAGATTCCAAACATTGAAGAAACCGCTCCTATTTTCAGCAACTCTATTGTGGAATACAATAGAGACGCTTTGTTTGGAATTCAGAACTGGTCAGAACGACGAAAGCTCGGCTACACTCACAGACGTGAACGTACATCCGGTGATGTGAAGCACAAAGGCCGAATCGTCGCAATCATGCAAATACTGGAAGACAAACGGTTTGATTATGTCTACATGAAGGAAATAGTGGTTAAGAGGCAAGACGAACAGCTCTACAAGTTTTGTGAAGCCGATTTCCCACATCTTTATCTAGATGACATAGAAGATATGTATCTGGAGAAAGTTCAAGGAAGAATGAGGGGCTTCCCAACGTCAACTCAGTACAACTTCATCTCTTCCTTGCTCATGTACATAAGGCAACTGATCATCCGTGAAAGTGTAGAAGATCTGCAGCTAGGTGTCGAAAGCTACCAGAATCACCTCAACTTGACCAAATCACAACTCATGATCGAAGAACTACATGACGCATCTCAGCTTTCTCCAACAACCAAAGTTCGGGGTTACTTACCTCAACTCAAAGCATCAGCTATGGTTCATGCGGTTCGACGAGCTTCATAAGTTCTGTGATGTTACCTTGCAAAGAGTTCGTGATGGTTTAGTGGAGAGATTGACGGACGATCTGAATAAGGTGAAAGAAGGAAAGCATACTCGTTGGAATTCTAGCACTCGAAGAATGGTAAAGAACTTCATCCATGCCATCGAAGAAAGGCTCAACCGGAGGGAGCAGATTAGGAGATTGGAAAGTTACATCGGGGTTCGTCCATCGTTTCCGATCCTGACATTTCAGAGGCCCAATGCAAAGTTCACCGACTTCAATGCCTTGACTTCATCTCAGACATAAGCTTTTGGTATAACCTTTCATAATTTCAAATTCATTCTCATTAATTAAGGCTTGTGTACACATAACAGTGCACAACCCATACCTTGTAAAGAAAGGACCCTGTGGTACGCATCAGTGCTACAATCCTAAGATAAGGAGCGAAGGCTTCTTACTTTTGAGTAGAATTTATTAAACTTTTCAGATTTTCACAATTCTGCTCAAAAGACAAGTATTTCACCTCAATGAGTATCCACAAGTTGAGGGGGAGTACTTGTACCAAAACATCGTTCTTAAAATCTCAAATCTTTGATGATAACTCCCCATAAGACTCAAAAAGCATATTTTAATCAAAATCGTTTGCAAAAACAACATTTGATATGCTATTTTTGAGGGGGAGAAGAAGAAAATGATTAAAATATGATGTGGCAAAATTGTATCTCACTCGAGCTCGACTCAGAATTGACCCAAGAATTGACGAAACAAAAACCGTTAGTATTCGAAAGGATTTATCCGAGTAGATTGTACCGTTTCGAGAAACTCTTTCTAGACGTTACTTTGACGGGTCTAACTTCCTTTATGGAATGTTTACAACTTCAAGGTAGTTATTAGGGCTAGTTGTCACCTAAAAACTGACAATGCATCCCTTTAACTAAGCAACGTAACCGTGTCCCTCGGGTACATGTCTATTAAGAGTGGATCAATTCTAAAGTGCTAACTTCTCCCGCATGTGTTATTTTCCGCAAAATATTCATAAGCACATGTGGAGGGGGAGTATTTCATAAGAAAATAAAACCCTCAAAGTGTTATAAAATGTTTTTTTTCACAAACACTTTGAGAGATTTTCAAATGAATGGTTTCAAAAGGCATCACTAGGATAGTCATGGAGTTATAAGGTGACTAAGGTTAGGAATAACCGTCCTATGATCCGCCTAAACCGGAGGGATCTACCCAAGGACATCACCAATAGTTAGTATTTAGAAGTCCTTAGGTATGATTCGAAAAAGGAGAAATGAATGAAACGGAGAAAGAAGGGGTTGAAGAATTAAAAAGAAACGTTATGAAAAGGGTGAAAAGAAATGAGCCCTCCAAATTATTCAACCTTAGGGCAGACACCGGGTTCAATTCATATGCTACTGGTTGTTGCTAAGGCGACACCGGTATTGAAGATAAAAGACGTCATGGACCCAGTGACGCATGCACCTTAACCTTCTAGCCACTCGGGTATCTCTCAAAAGATACTTGTTTCATTCTCACGGGGAACCGTTGTAATCTATCGACCTTCTATTTAGAGTTGGTTGATATTGAAACAGGAGACCCTGCCCCAATCTCCGCATAGGAAACCATAAGTTGCACTAATTGAGTCTAGAGCCACGAGATACATCAAAGATCTCTTAGGTACACTTAATAATCTTACATTGGTTGTTCTACATCAATGGACACCAATTGTAAATTATCGAGTCCTTCGCAGATCTTAGCAATCTGCCTAGAACGTTCATGAGGGATTTACTTAAGTATTTCTCGAATGATTGAACGGAAATCCTGCCAGGGTCAACATCAAACAGCCCTGACAGCAGGTCACTTTGGTAATTCCTCGTGGGTTACGCTTAGTGTTTATGATGGCTTCAAATGGTCTACAGTCGTGGGGTGATCTCCAGCGACTCACCTAATCGTGGGTGTACTTAGTTGTGCCCGTGTAAGCTCCTTAGGGGGTATCCGATTAGGAACGGCCTTGGCGCGAATTAGAATGAGTCTTCACAATATGCTGTTGATGAATTCTAGTTCAAACCTGTAAGTACCGGTTGTATTATTGCTAACTGTTTCATTTTAGGTACAAATGCCATCTTGAACACCAACTTCCACATGCTCATACATACATCTCAATGCCAATGAAAGCCCGATGCAACATCACAGTCTAAAGAAAAGATTCTACGACAACAATCTTGAATTTTTCAACAACAAAGATAAAGAGCTAAGAACGCATAACTACAACACAGTCAAAGATGTATGAGCATGTCGGAACGGAGCAAATCCATTGGAGATACCGAAAGTGACGTGTGACGGATTACAACATGATCTCTCATTTTCACATCAACAAAGACAAAGAACAAAGAACGATGAATCACTTCTACTACAATCATTTTGAAGACGTCTAAAGCTACAAATGTCAACAGTTAACGTTCAAAGACAAAGACGTCAAGCAACCTCGATGACCGTGACGAACTTCTATCCTTCAACAATCCTTCATGACTGATCCTTAGGGGGAGATTGTTAGGATCATAGTTTTCAACTATTCAGTCAAGTCTCGGTCATTTCAGTCAATGTAATAGGTTGCTAGAATTATTGTATTTAGCTACGTTATTTAGTTACTCGTATGGTTTATGTTTAAGTCTAATAAGATGTCCAATGGGCCTTAAAGCCCACGACTTAGTAAGATAGGAAGGAAGGGAGTGTTGCCCTATCCCTCTCCTATAAATAGGACATCATGTATCACTTTACAAATGTTGGTTAATTTCATATCTTAAGAAAACTCTTGCTCTTTCATCTTTCATATTGTTATTAATCAACCAAGTCTAATTCTCATCTCATTTCTCTTATAAGATTACTTGTGTTTACTACTATGGTGACCTAACATAACGTATTTCCTGAAACCTAAAGTCGATCCCTCTTGCAATTGTTTGTGCGGAATCACCCGCAAATATAAAGCCCTCATCAACATTTTGGGAAATATATTTGAAAAGAGAAATTTGCCTCATACTAAGATCTTGCACTTCATCGATGTACACAAAATCCATTTGATCACCTCCATAATTCCCCTTTTTAAGCCTAAGATGAATGTCATTTACAAAATCTCCCAAATCGAACTCTCCACGCTCAGTCTTCATCTTTTCATAGGCTTGAAAGAGTTTGTAAACAATCTCTCTTTTCTCTTTTGTTAAAGTGGAAGAACGACTTTCGGCCAATAAAGAATAACGCTCGCAGCTTAATTTTCCATCACTGCATTCCCCTGCTTGCAAGCCTCCTTTTATATGAGAAATAATTTCGGTGAAAACTCTGGAACAATCAAGCTGCTTTGTATGATCTGAGTTAAAGTGGGGCCAATAAACTGAACAAAATCTGTCAAATGAAACCTCCCTTAATCTTATGAAAGTTTGCAATGCAACAGATCTTGAACTTATCATGTTGCCATGAGAACCTTCTCTCGCCTCAGAAAATCTATTAAAAAAGGAATTCCCCAATGTACCATCCAACATCATTAGAAACTTTTGAAATGTTATAATCAGAGGGTAACTTTTTACGGGGATGTTAGTTAATGTGTCTGGAATATCATTAAATTCTGATGTAATGACATCTGTATCATCAAGATTGATCTCTGCTAATGAATTCCCGTTATTTGAAATCCTGTTAAAGACATAAATTCATAAAGTCAGAACAAGACAATAAAAGATGTGAAAAGGGGACGAAAAACGAGTATTTGCGCACCTTGTAAGGTGGGAAACATTTTGTTTCACAGCATAACATAAGTGTGGGCTGACGGTCACAAAAAGCTGGCGAAGACCACTCGTTTTGCTATCTAGATGATCATTAACAACTTCAGCTACCCTAAACTGGCTGCTCTCTCCTTCATAAATCCCATCAGAAGCAATGCGAAATTTCTGTTCGTGTTGGAACAACTTCGTTGTCAGAACAGTAGTTTTTCCGGTTCCTGATCGCCCAGTTATAAATGAACTTTTGCGAGATGAAATTATGTCCATTTGTTCATCAGTGACTTGCATGGGAAGATCAACTTCTTTACCAGAAAGCAAATGGCTCACGACCCCACGTGACAATGAGTAAAACTTCATAAGCAATAAGCTTTCACTTACTTTTGAGTTTTCAACATAATTTCTAGCATCATCAGGTTTCACACTCACTTCACTTTCATCTTCACAGTCACTTAGATAACGAAATCTGATAATTTTTTGGGATGCGGGCCAACTTCTTGGAACTTCCAAGTTCCTGAAAAATATACAGAAAATGGACTCAAGCATGTACAATACGATCATTACTTTAAGAACTAAGATTCAGTAGACAAGAAAGGAACATACCCCTCTAAACATTTTTCTGAGCACCGATTATTAAAATCATTTGTGTATGCAGAATATACGCTCTCGAGTCGTTTTTTGAGTTTCGGTATCTCCTCTAAGGCTAATACATCCCAAACCTTCAAAACCTGTATGTATTTGACTTCCTTGATGATATCGATAGTGCAAATAACATACAACCCTTCAACCTTGAACTGTTTCAAAATTTGTGAAGATGTTTGACAACATAAGTCCACACTTTTGTTCTTGGGCCGCCAGCCACTAGATAGCTTCAGCAAGAGATTCAAAACAAGCTTTTTCAAGCGAGAACCCACGAGCTTTCCAAACGATCTTCTGAAATCGTCACTAAAGAGAACCTGGTGGCATAAAGTTCAACAAACATTAAGAACTAATCTAGGATATTGCATAATGATACAGAGCGGAAAAATACTAATTACACACCTTCCATTTTGCATGTTTAAACAGTACACTATTCCCGTTAACCAGGTCATCAAGCTGATCTAACTCTTTCTTTGCTGCTATGATAGTCGTCTTCAAGCATTCATCAGCATCAGCGTCAAACAGACAATGGCGATTTCTTGCATCACAGACTAATTCTTTCCATACGGACTCGCTATTTCTCAAGGTTCTTTCATTTCCCAATATCCAAAGACAATGTCTACACAAAAAAGGAAGACAATATTCATACTTCTTTAGAAAATAAAATTGTCATTTATTAAAAAAAACAAAAAAATAGTGAACCCAGTACCGTGCTCTGGTCAAGGCAAAATTAGTACTTTGATAACTTAACATAAAGCCAACAGACCCATTGCCATTGGATCTTACCGTCGATAAAATAACTATATCTTCTTCTCCACCCTGAAACCCGTCAACTGATTTCACCTTTACTGAAAATCCGTCAAGTTTCTCATACTTTTGAGCTAGTTTTTCTTGAATCGAAATAACTTTGGCAACATAGGGAGATATAACACCAATAGCAAGCGTCTGCTTTGAGTCCTTCCATGCTATAAATGTGAAAGAATAGGTTAATCTTACGTAAATTTGACCAAAAAAAATCAAAAAAATATGAAATGACAACCAATATGCACACCTTTATAGAGATTTTGTACAATTTTAAGCACAATAGCCACCTCAACCATGTTTCTTCGGCTTCTTCCATTGTCATCTTTTTCTTCTCTTCCACCAACAACATTTATAAATGAATAGGATCCGAACATTGGTCCTGAAAGATATGTCTTTTCATGACTTATGGATAGCACATTTGGTGCATCTTGAATTTGGTTCTGATAAAATATCCAATTTGGGAAGACACTAATGGAAGGATGCATTCTGTACTGAACATTAAGAAGATGCTTCGAATGACCCAAAGAACTTAATCGGTCAAATAAGCTCCTTCCAAAACCANTTGTGAAGATGTTTGACAACATAAGTCCACACTTTTGTTCTTGGGCCGCCAGCCACTAGATAGCTTCAGCAAGAGATTTAAAACAAGCTTTTTCAAGCGAGAACCCACGAGCTTTCCAAATGATCTTCTGAAATCGTCACTAAAGAGAACCTGGTGGCATAAAGTTCAACAAACATTAAGAACTAATCTAGGATATTGCATAATGATACAGAGTGGAAAAATACTAATTACACACCTTCCATTTTGCATGTTTAAACAGTACACTATTCCCGTTAACCAGGTCATCAAGCTGATCTAACTCTTTCTTTGCTGCTATAATAGTCGTCTTCAAGCATTCATCAGCATCAGCGTCAAACAGACAATGGCGATTTCTTGCATCACGGACTAATTCTTTCCATACGGACTCGCTATTTCTCAAGATTCTTTCATTTCCCAATATCTAAAGACAATGTCTACATAAAAAAGGAAGACAATATTCATACTTCTTTAGAAAATAAAATTGTCATTTATTAAAAAAAAAACAAAAAAATAGTGAACCCAGTACCGTGTTCTGGTCAAGGCAACATTAGTACTTTGATAACTTGACATGAAGCCAACAGACCCATTGCCATTGGATCTTACCGTCGATAAAATAACTATATCTTCTTCTCCACCCTGAAACCCGTCAACTGATTTCACCTTTACTAAAAATCCGTCAAGTTTCTCATACTTTTGAGCTAGTTTTTCTTGAATCGAAATAACTTGGGCAACATAGGGAGATATAACACCAATAGCAAGCATCTGCTTTGAGTCCTTCCATGCTATAAATGTGAAAGAATAGGTTAATCTTACGTAAATTTGACCAAAAAAATCAAAAAAATGTGAAATGACAACCAATATGCACACCTTTATAGAGATTTTGTACAATTTTAAGCAGAATAGCCACCTCAACCATGTTTCTTCGGCTTCTTCCGTTGTCATCTTTTTCTTCTCTTCCACCAACAACATTTATAAATGAATAGGATCCGAACATTGGTCCTGAAAGATATGTCTTTTCATGACTTATGGATAGCACATTTGGTGCATCTTGAATTTGGTTCTGATAAAATATCCAATTTGGGAAGACACTAATGGAAGGATGCATTCTGTATTGAACATTAAGAAGATGCTTCGAATGACCCAAAGAACTTAATCGGTCAAATAAGCTCCTTCCAAAACCAGATTCAGCACAAACCTGCCCACAAACATGTAGTCTATCAAAATATAGCTATAAAACTAAAATGTAAACTGTAGTCTTAAAATACATCGATAAGTAAAGACTTACGTTGCTATTAACCACTGCAGGTAATTGGTGCTCATCTCCAATAAGAATAGCATGCTTCATTCCCGGAAGTTGAAGGGGAATGACGGACTCTGCCTCCTTCAGTTGAGCAGCTTCGTCTATGACCAATATATCCAAAGGCTCCATATGGACAGCATGCAACTTGTGCGAACTTGAAGTTGTGCAAAATATTACAGAAGCTCTTTCAAAACAAAATTGTGTAATTGCATATTTGTTTGAGAAAGATGGGAGAGTGAGCTCGTCAAGAGATTGCTGCAGAGTTGTAAGAACAGATAGAGACATGGCTCTAACAAAACTGATATAGGACCTATCATCTTTCATTGGTTCTGAAGTGAAAAGGTCTTGAAGTTCTTCCGAAACCACATTCTTTTGAAATAGCAATGACTCCAAAGAACTCAGATTATCCAAAAGAGAGATCATATTCTTGAAATTATATTCCCCCATGAAACTTCTCGGGATATGAGTACAAAATGTAACAATGCACCTTCTGAGTGGCCGTGCACTAGAATTGAATCGATCTCGCACAAACTCAATGAATGATTTAACTTCTTGTTGTTTCTCTTTGCACAACTCATTTTCTACAAACATATGATATTCAAAAGCACAGTTTTCCAATAAATCGATCATAGATCTTATGCAACGCTTCCAACCAATCACTGGCCCTAGGCACTCTACAAGCCTCTTAACCCGATGCTCTAGAAATATTTCTTCAATGTCAGTACTAACATTCAACCTCTCTGTGCCAAACAAGACCACATCTCCAACGGGACAGAAATAATCACCACTTGCAGTTGTGATTTTAGATGATTCTCTTACCAAGCTTAGCAAACGTGAGGCTAACTGTACTACAGTCACATTCGTTGGAGCACATGCAAGGGTCCTGTGGTTCATTTGCAAGAGGAGAAAAAGCAAAACACTGACTGTCATGGTTTTCCCTGTTCCAGGTGGTCCCCATATTAGTTCCATAGATGAACCATGGCAACATTGCGTTTTACAAAGCGCTACCATGATTGTCGTCCTTTGGGACTCATTCAGATTAACCAAAAGATGTTGATCATATCTTTGAGATAAAATACTATCATAACCAAAAGAACATATATTGCAGTTCTCCTTAACCTGCAAACAACATATCCATAATTAATAACGAGATCAGCACTGGACAAAAGGGAAATTTTATTAAATTTTAATCAACAAACTTCTTACCCTAGAATGAGAGTAAAGAACCTCTTTGATGATATTGAGATTTCTATGTATGTGCAAAGAGTTCCATATTCTTCTCTGAGTTGTTATATTTATCACAAAAACAGCAAACATCCCATCTTGAAATTCAATTGGTTTTGATGCCTTAACTTTTAACAATGTACTATCGTCTTCATTACTTTTAACCAATGAAAGAGCCCATGTTCTTCCCACACGCCGCAAGTCAGAAATGGATTCTGGTTTCCCATCTACTAAAAAAAGCAGATCACCAGGTAACGTGCAGTAAGCATCGTTGACACGTTCACTAAACTGATTCTTCCAAGGACCAGCAGTAACATCGTAGACCATATTTTCACCACATTTGGACTCGTTAAACGATAAAATTTCAGCAAACGGAGCTCTATACATGATCTCCATGGAAGAAGCAAAATCAGCACGTGTTTCTTCTAGCAAAGGATAAACAAAAGAGCCAAAATAGTGCTCTTCAGACTCGAAAGTAAGTGGTAGGTTCTCAACCTGCAAAATGATGCATCAATCTCGTTACTTACATTTGTGTAATGAATTTACTATCTTATACGAAAAAAAAAATACTAGATCATTTCGCTCCATTTTTAGTCAAATAGTGAAGGATATTCACCAAGAAGCGAACCAAGTGATGAGATAAACAAATTTATAGTTACAGAACAGTTTTGTAGTTTGAGAAAGTCTCAACATGTCTATGTTTGCTATTTTTCAAAATAAACAATCTGCATGTCATGAACTGGATAAGAAAAAAACAACAATAAATCTTCCAGTCAAAAATAAAGGATGAAAAAGTTGACTTTTAAGTCAGATGGGTCAAACTTTAGTCATCTATATTTTGTTAGGGTGTTTGGGTTTTTCCTTATTTTCAACTGGTTTTGAGATATGCAGATGGTGTTTGTGTTTCTTATCGCAAACTGGTTCAAAAATAAGCAGATGCTAACTTAATTTAAGCGATAGTGCTTATTAGACCATATAAGAAGTTTCATCTAAACACTCAGAAATGTTTGTCAGCTTAAAAAAAATAAGCATATGCTAACTTAACTTAACTCATGAAATGTTTGACTGCTTAAAAAATAAGCAGATCCTGACTAACTTAATTTATGCGATAGTACTTATTTAACCATTCAAGAAGTTTCATGTAAACATTACTTTAAAAATAAGCAGATGCTATTATACTTATTTAACCATACAATAAGTTTCATCCAACCGTTCAGAAATGTTTATCTACTTTAAACATAAGCAGTCAAGCACTTAGATAAAATAAAAATCAAACACCAAAGGGTTTAAACTAACTTCGGATCATTTCATACAAAAAGGGTTTAAAGAATAAGACATGTCCACATGTAAAACTAGAGCCATCAATAGAATTAAAAATAAAACATCCCCAAGCAATACATAATATGGGGTGTTTGCCTTAAGTTATTTTCTAGCTATAAATTTTCCGGCTTATTTTCCATTCGCCCAACCAAAAGCTTATTATAACTTAAAAACTGAAAAATAAGCTCCAACCAAAAGCTTATTAAGACTTAAAACTGGAAAATAAGCTGCAATAAATTGACTTAGGAAAAAAAATAAGTCGAATAAAATAAGCTAAACAAACACCCTTATATTCACTACAACAATTATATTTGACTAATGAGCTTATTATGGGGGTGTTTGTTTTAGCTTATGAGCTTATTTGACTCGACTTATATTTCATAAGGTGATTTTTATACCCCCACTTCAAAAAAGTAAGCCGAAGAAATAAGCTCGTAAATAAGCACCCCCAAACAATTACAAGTGACAAAAAAAAAAAAAAAAAAAAACATTCTAATAAATCCATTAAAAACAACAAAACCATTCAAGAAAGAAGCTAAAAAAAAGAGAATGAAAAATAACAACCTCGTACTTATAGAGATGTTCATTTAAGATGTCATCAATAGACCAAGAAAAAATCATGTTTATAAACTCATTATCTTGTTCCTCCTCAACAACATCTCCTTCCATCTTTACCTACCTAATAAAGCAACCAACAACAAAAACAACAAAGTGAAAAAAAATATGTTGTTGTTATATGAAATGAAAAGGGGGGTTTTCTTACAGTGAGATGGAATTAATGATAATGCAGTAGCAAGAAATAAAACCCTTTTTCTTTTTTAAGGTTTAAGTTTACTGAAAATAGTGACGAGGGTTTAGGAATGAAGCAGGGGTGGTCTGAATATGTAAAAGAAATGATATGGATCACTATGTATAAGTTTTATTGCATAGTGTACAATACTATATAGCAGGTTTCCAAACCCAATAAACTGGCTTGAAACATATAATGAGCCGAGCTCAGCTCGACTCGAGCGGTTATCGAGCTTTTTGAGCCTTACTATAGATATATTTTCATATTATTTTTAAATATGTAAATAAGGGCTGATTTGAATATTAACCTAATTATAAGGACTAACTCCTCTATAAAGGATAAAATATTATATTTAACGTGCCCTTTAAACCCTAATATTGGCATTCGTTATGAGAATTTATTGTTGGTTTTATTACTCTTAAAAATATCTAATTTGGTTTTCAAATGGTTAAGTATTTCTCTTCTAGTTGTCATGGGGCTTGTGGTCTAGTGGTAAAGGCTTAAGTAGTTAAGCGAGCCCAAGTGAGAGTAGTACCGGTTTGGGTGACCGACCGGGAAGTCCTCACTTGGGAACCACAAGCTCTAATGATATCAGGCGAATTGGGAATAGGAGTGGGGTTATCCCCTAAAGGAAAGGCTCGCGGTTGGTATCTCTGCCCGAGGATGCGACACTAACTCGAGCCAACAACTAACAACTAACATCTAACAACTAACCCGCCGTTCAAAAAAAATATATATATTTCTCTTCTAGTTTGTGATTCGAGATCATGTACAAGTTTATGTGAATACTATATATATATATATATATTTTTTGTGGCAGCTGCAATTCACAATTCGTTTTGACACAGAATGGTGTATCTCCTATTTTGTTCGAGCTCAGTTCAACTGCAAATATGGTTGACACAGATTCGAGCTTTTCATATATATAATTTCGAGCTTTTCAAGCTAAGCTCGAGCTTTGCTCGAATCCTACTTGAGCCGAGCTCAAGCATGGATGGTTAAAGCTTGACGAGCAATCGAGCCGAGCTCGAGCCAACCTTTTATTTTTTTGAGCCGAGCTCAAGCCTTGTTGAGCTCGGGCTTGGCTCGGCTCGATTATAACCCTACTCCCGCTTCCTTTTATTTGTGCAATGGACAATCAATAGTTGTAAACTTCTTTCTTTGTATTTTCCAAAAATGATGTTAGGGCCCGTTTGGTTGGGGGGTTTTGTTGAGTTTTGGGTTATAAATTGCAAATCAAGTGTTTGGTTGCTTTTTTTAGAAAAGGGGTTTAGATAATAATCCTAGATATTAGGGGATGTGTAAAAGTTAAGGGGGTTGGGGGTTTTATGACACAAGTGGGATCACATTATTTCTCCTCCTCATCTTTTTATTTTTTATCTCCTAAGTATAAATAATTTTTAATTTATATTTTAATATATAATATATTTTTAAATATTATTTTCTCTCTCCTACCTCAAATCAAAATCCAAATCCTAAACCAAATTTAAATCCAAATCCAAATCCTAATCATAAACCCATCTATAAACCAAACGGGCCCTTAACTTCACCGGGTGGTAATTGAGAAGGAGATTACGTGTCATTCTTTCATCCCACCACATGTTACGCACGTTACATTTTTTTCAGTGCCGGTCTTAAGATATTTGATGCCTTGACTGAAAGGATAAAAAAATGCCCTTACTAAAAAGTTGTTTAGTAATGGAAAAATGGGTTGTTTTCTAAAAAGATTTTTCTTGAAAATTTAAGAAAATAGAAAAAGCGTTCAAAGTGGGTTTTTTTTTCCAAAAGTCGTCTTGAAAAAATAGAAAATCAGTTTTTTAAATTATAATTAATATTTAGAAAACTCCTTTAATGAGTTCTCCATAACTTCCCTAAGAATAGCCCCCCATCTAAACACGTTTTCAAGTGTTCTTTAGAGAAAGAATAGCTCTCCCATTTGTTCAAAACAAGTAATCTCAACTTTGTTTGTGGACTGTTGGTATAACAGTATCTAAGCTCAGGGGTTAACAGGTAATATTGTATTATTACTTTATCATCTTGGGATAATTGTTTCTAAATGTATCGAACTTGCCACCTTTTACTATGTTGTGTAGTCTTTTTTTATTTTTTTTTATTTTTTTTATTTTTTTATTTTTTTAATACTATTTTGTGTATGTAAGTTACTAATCCGTTCTATTCAGTCTGTTCTATTCAGTGAATGCAAAGGTGATTAAAATTTTTCCGTTAGAGTAAATTACATAAATCGTCCTTGTGGTTAGGCCCAAAATGCAAGTTTAGTCCTTTTCTCAAAAAAAAACTGTTAACGGCCGTTTAACAAAGGCAACGTTAGTCCATTTACCAACGATCATTTGCAATGTTAGTCCATTTACTATCGCCACCACCTGCCGCCACCCACCTCCACCACCACCACCCACCACCACCGCCGCCACCAACACCACCGTCACCATCACCCACCGCCACGATAAGGCTTATCGAGTCGGGTTAAATCGGGTTAAAAAAAATTTCAGGTTGTTTTGACCCGAACCCGATAACTCGATGTGTTATCGGGTCGGGTTAGGGTTAGAAATTTAATGTTATCGGGTCAACCCGATAAGACCCGAAAATCAAGTGATGCTACTGTAATGTAATGGGTGGTATAGAACTTTGCTTTCCTTTTATTAAGATATTCAACTTGTGCTTTGCATTTCGTTGCTTTGCACTTTTTAAGATATTCAACTTGGAAAGGCTAAATCTGCTACTGTAACATTTGACACTGTAAGATACTTCATATTTTACTCCTTAGTGTAACATATTCGTATACAACATATTGTACTTCCTACTATACGTAACATATTGTTAAATCATTTTTGAGCTATCAAAAATTAAATGTCAATGACAAGTGTTTAAGCTCAAATATTTTTTTGTCAAATAAAATAAGCCAACCCGATTAACCCGAATCACCCGACCCGATACCAACCCGAACCCGATAACCCGACTCCTTATCGGGTCGGGTTGCGGGTTAGTTTTTTCTAACCAAAACCCGACCAGATAACACCCCTAGCCACGACCACCCACCACCAGCACCACTACCACCCCCCTCCGCCACCACCGCCGCCACCACCCGCC
>LBNU01019191.1:2600-16166 GCA_014162995.1 Artemisia annua
AAGTCGTTAACCCTGATTAGACCGCGTACACGAGCTCGCTTTTAACAAATAAACTAAACACGAAAAAATTCATCCTCCTATCGTTCTATAAAATTCGGCCCCGGGATTATAACTAGCTATCATATTGAATTAATAAGATTATATAGGTTCATAGGTAGACTATCATCCAATTTGAATGACTAGTTAAATATTGGTGTCATCATTCGTCATAAATGGCCAACTTCGATAATTAGCATCATTTTGAGCCATTATGGTTAGCTTTTATATCAAAAAGAATTATTGTATTCAACAAAAATGTAGGTAAACGATAATTCTAACAATAGATGATACTGTATTTCTCGTATCTTGTCGATCTAATTCCAGAAGTGAACAAAGTGAGTTTTTAAAAACGTTTTGGCTTAACAATTAAAACAATCTCCACTTCTCAAAAGGATTTTTTTCTTTTTTTTTTCCTAATGTATACACGCTCTTTGAATTGTGATGCATGTTCTTTAGGTTGCTTGGAAATATCGAACTGACGTCGCTTTTAGTTCTAATTACTCAAGAAGCGATACGCGTAGCGAGAATGTTAAGCTGTTTTCTGATTTCTAGTACGTAGATTTACCTTTAGTGATTTCAAATTGGAAGAACAGACTTTGTAACCCGAGTCAATCCCTTTCTAACATTATGTAATTGTTCCTCTTCTTAGCTTATTGCTAGGATGCTAATTGCAATGCGCATAGTGCCAATTAAGAAAAAGAAAGTTTTGATAAATGAATTAAGTTGCACCGTTAAGGCCTCAAATAGCAAAGATCATCACTGCTCATTGCGGCCTATAACTAGTCACTACGGGAAACGAGGCTTTCCTACGACGACACCTGTTGTCGCTAATAACCTATAAAATTACTAAGAGCATAGTGAGTGTAATGTGTCATGCTTAGGTCTTAAACTAATTAAGAGCATCCACTATGATGGACCAACTAAAAGTTTTATAAAATTACTACTTCATACAATGCCATTAATTTATAAACTTATTCATATTATAAACTTATTCTCACTATAGATAAAGTCTTTAGTAGATTTATAAAATTGTCACCTAATGTCATTAATTTATAAATCTCTTCAAAATGCTAGACATTTTTATACCGCCTAGACTTAAAATGGTTTCTCACTATAGTATACAAATTTTTTTAACCTCTTCAAAATTTCTTAGAATATTCTTAAACCACAATAGTTGATGGTCCAACTAGTGAATATATCTTACGAGTCTTATAGCAGTAGACACTCGTGACGAATTAGCTACCAATATTACTGAGGCACCAAGTGTATCTGTTGCTATCTCATGATTCTTATAGATGACTTAGTAAATTACCGTTGCTCACATTGGTGTTCTGTCAGTAAAAGTAAACTTGCAAGATTTCTAAAAACCATCCCGTCGCTGTCTCTGGTTGTGGACCATTATCGACAACTCGACATATTGCAGATGGACATCCTTTTTCCACCATGTTTGAAGGTTAAAAAAATAAGAATGCCAAAAATTTGTTGGTAAATAATCACATTTCAGCGCGGAGACAAGATAATACGTATATCTATGTGAATGTGGGGATTATATGCTCATAGTAAAGCTTCCAATTGAAAGAGACAAGAGGAGGCAAGTGGAATGATTGGAACTTGGTGGAAGACCATGTTATAAGCTTCATCTAATTCTTCTTTTCATAGCATTTTTTGTACTATTTGTTACTATTAATTCGTTTCATAAAAATACAGAGCCAAGCTTTTTAAGTTTCTTTTGTTAATGCACCCTTAGCACTTCTTTTCATGTATATAATCAAATCTCGATCAGTCATTCCAAACTATCCTAGAAAAGTATCCAAGAAACTGCATATCCCATATTTTTCTTTATTGAAGTATTGTCACGTTAATTTGTTTCAACATGTTTGGTGCGAAAAAGCATATTGAAGTGACCACGTCCACTCCAACCTCCAAATACTTGAAGAGTAGGGCTTTATCTACTTTAAAAGTCTGTGTATCGTAGACTCAAGCCCGTGATCTAGATGCAAAAGATCACAAATCAAAGTCATAAAAAAACTAATAATAATAATAATAATAATAATAATAATAATAATAAGAAGAAGAAGAAGAAGAAGAAGAAGAAGAAGTAGTTCACGATAATTAAAACCGGAAGAAGGGAGTTGTGTACATATATATATGCTTGTATGTGTGGTACATAAAGACCGCATACTTCTACGAAGGCAGGTAAGTAGGGATAAAAATAGAAGAATGGAATGTTTGATTTGAAAACTATGATACAGTTATGCTTGCCACTCCTGAATGGGCTGATTCTACCACCTTCAACAACAAAACTTCTTTTTTTTAAAAGGCAATACTTTTAGGCACCAACTAGCAAGTAACTAGTGGGCAAAAGAAGATGAAATATACATGGAGGGCTGTTTCAATTTGGTTACTCACACGAGAACGTGGATCATTGTTCGCAACCGGAATAGCTTATGTTTCGATCTTAAACCACCAAAAAATAAGGTACTCTACTTAAAGGTATAGAAACACTTGCTCATGTATGGATTACAAATAGAAGTAAAACTTTTTAATCAGATGGGAATATGGATCACTCGTCTCATCCTTGCTTGCAACCCATCTATGTCTACTACATTGCTAGCTTAACAAAACCGAAAAGTAAAATTTGTAAATAAACTTCCTCTTTGTTTTATGTACTGAGAATGATCATAATTAGACAGTGGGTGTGAGGCCTCACCACTCACACCTAATCTCCCGTGCCACCCTTAATGCAAAAAACACCATCACGCGTGAGGCAAGGGAAAAAAAGGGGCGAACAGTTACCTGGCTCACCACTCGGACAATGTGTGATTGTGGGGCCCTCCAATATGAAACAGCTAGTTTTATAAAAAGAAAATTAAACTTTACCATTTTATTTACCTATAAATACCTCCATACCCCATCATTAAAATAAACAACTTCAAACATAATTTTACTCAATATATACACAACTCAAACAAAATATTGATCATTCCTCATTATCTAAATGAATTCAGAAACATTCTTCTTTACAGACTCATCAGAAGAAGAATAAGTTACGAGTAGGGGCTTGACGTTTTTTAGAAAAAGCGTTGTAGTTTATTACGAATCGATGACAATGTGCACGACTGCGAGAAATGTCGTAAATAGAGATCGTTACGGTGCTCATGATCGTTTATTCACCGCCTATTTTAGTGTGCATCCGGTGTACGATGCATATCATTTCCGGAAGAGGTTCCGAATGAGTCGAGGGCTATTCAAAAGCATAGTTGAAGAAGTAATTAATGATTCTGCATACTTTCATGAGAATACTGATTAAACCAGAAGAGAAGGCATTTCGGCATTGTTGAACCTCCTCAATTTGTCAATTGGCATACAACACTGTTCCTGACGCCCTTCATGAATATTTGCGAATGGGCTCAACAACTTAACTTCTAGTTTTCCTCTTGAAAATTTTTGTACGTCTATTATGGATATTTTTTGAGCATAGTATTTGCGAAAACCTACTTACACGGATGTTGAAAAGCTATACCTATTTCACGAAGACAAGACGGGTTTTCGAGAATGATCGGAAGTCTTGATTGTATATGTAACACCCCCAAAATTCGGGTCTAGCGGAAGCTTGCAAGCATTGGGGTGCTACGAAATCGGTATCACAACACAAGGAACAAAGAATGGTTTTTATTCATTTATATAGAATAAAAGTTGTTATCAAAAGCATATAGTTTACATGCTATGAAAATAGTGCGGAAATAGGCCCATAAAATAATTAAAGCGGTCCAAAATGTTCATCAGAGTCGCCTATGACCATGCCCCTTGCCAAGCGCCTTCAAATAGTGAGCTATCACCTTAAACCTGAGAATACACGCTAAAGGTCAGCTTACGCTGGTGAGTTCATAGAGTTTAAGTTATAAAAACAGTTGTGGACCTGAAAAGTTTAGTGCTATGTGTGACTAGTGGCAGGTATAGACATCACAATCACAATCTCAATCTCAGTCTCAAACTCAATCTCAATCAATAATTTATCATCTTAGGAAAGATGAATCAACGGTCACTAGCCAGGTCACAACAAGGAACCACCCGTTACTGCCCCGGATCTAGGCCGCAGCAGAGTCTATTCCAAACTAGGGTCAAAGCGCCCTAGCTCTAGGTCAACTCTACTTCCGTCTAACCTTATCTAGCCAACACGCGTAGCAAAACCAAGTAGTAGCAGGTCCAAGAAAATGGTTTGAGCTAGGAAGCTCTCATATATAAACCAGGTAAACACATAACGCATTCGAATATCCAGATCAAGTATATCGGTAAACCAATCAATCAATCAATCAATCAATCAAATCTTAATCAAACCGTTCACGTAATCAGATAAACAATCATTGAGTTTAGTTAAAAGAGCATGTATTCTCCCCCAAAAATAGTTATGAAAACTTGTTTAAAAGAAAGGGGGCTATGAACTCACCTTAGCCACAGCAATGCAAGAATCACGACCGACACAACTTGGCATCTAGAGCTAATCACAACGATATCCAAAAGGTGGGCACGACGGCACCAAGTAGTACGAACCACGAGGGTACATCCTAGTACGCATACGATTATCTCAAAATATAGTTCGTACAATAATAAAGTCTATAAAAGACGATGTGTCATAGTTTTCGTGGATCACTCAAATCATTACTCATAAAAAGTTAAGTATCAATGATTTCGTAAGAAAGCTTTATGTTTCGTGTGGTGTGGTAAGAAGACATAGACTCAAAATGCAACTCACGCCAAATGAACAAGACATCAACATGCAACTCAAGCCAAAGAGGAATAAATATCGACATACAACTCACGCCAAAGAGGAAACGACCTCAACAAGATAATGAAATATCAACAAACTCAAGTTAATTAAAGAAAATCTAGACAATGACGACAATTAACTATTTAATATAAAATAGGTCAATCGGTTAGTTTCGGTATTTACCCCATAATCCCAAATAGTTTAGAATAACTCGATAAGTTTTATAAGGAAATCACAAGTCAATAATTCAAATATGAAAAGGTTTTTAGGGCTTAATAAAACCATTCCTTTTGAATTCTTTGTCGGGTTTTATAAAAGAAATCTTAAAAAGGTTTAGAAATAAAAAGTAAGTTTAGAAAAGTTATAAATTTCGGCATGACGCGTCCATTTATATACTTTTCCAAGTCAATAGACTTTACTTAAATTCAATTCTCTAAAACAATATTTCCCGACAATTTATTAGAAAACTATAAAGTGGATTCGTTGATTACTAGACATTATTTACTTATTGTGTATCCGTTACGAATCAAATATATTAAATTCGTAAGAGTCTAATATATTGTATTCGGTTGAGGTCCAATAAGTCCAATGTCCAATAAATCCAATAATTGTCCAAATGTAATCCATCTAATATAGTTCAATATATCAAGAGATTTTCGAATAGTCCAAGTAAAATCAATATTTAACCCATTATGTATCATACGATCTCAAGTGTCAAATCCCCAAAGCTTGTCCGAAACGTACCACAACACTAACGTCAACACCATCAATGTTTAGTCCATGTTTCAATACTAAATACAAGTCAGCTTTACATTCGACAAAACTAAATACCTTCTAATTATTTTAAACCAATCATACTCTTAATACCTTAAACCAAATACACCTTATGTTAAATGTTTTAGGCCATTTGTATTTTTATTTGTTAGTCTCCTAGACAAACAAATTCCAACATCCTGTGACCATTTCGTTTGACCAAATATGCACTCGACACACTTAGAAATCAGAACCAAACAAGATTATGCTCTCGACACCATTGTGTCGTTTGAGCTGGGAACCACATCAACAAAATTGAGCACTCAAACATATCCACAAACAAGACTTTGTTTTATATCAAAAATGACCAAATGAGTCTTGACTCGAAACCTTAAACGAGTTTAACCTTAAACTGATTTAGAAATAATTATCACTACTTCTTACCACACAACACTATATCAAAACTCGTCTCAATCCATTTCTAGATTCTTACCACACGAACATGTTCCAAATTTCTTTTAATCCATCTTTAGCCACACGAAAATCTTATACAAACTGTTTTAGTCTATTTCATAGTCACAAGAATTATATAGTATGTTTTAGATCCGGTTTTTAACCAATTTATTATCCACGAAAACATAACACATCGACATATACACCCTTTAATGAAACCAATGAAAATGAAATGGAGGGTAGAGCTTCGTCTTACCAACGCGAAGGGGAAAGAGGAGAGGTGGTGTCTTCACGAGTATAACTCGAACCACGACTCCAAACAGGCCCTTCACTCTATCCTCGATCCATATCCACGACTCTTGATCTATAATGGCGACTGTGAATGATGGTGAGAGGAAGGAGACGACGGTGACGGTGGCTCATGGTCACAACGAACCCAAAACCAACCTTCCACAATTTATACAACCTTCGATCTAACCTACCTTGATCTTCGGATGAATAAGAAAAACCAGAGGAGTGATGGTGATTGGTGATTCGAGACTAAAACGCAAGCGAAGAAGGTGTTGGATGGCGCTTTGGAGCGCGTTCAACACACAGATATGGAGGGGGAATGATGGTGGTTAACGTGGTGGTGGCGGTGAGAGTCCACGCGAGGTGGTGGCAGTGTTTTAGCCGGATTCTATCACCGGAAACATAGAGAGAGGAAGAAGGGGAAGTGTCGGCTGGTTTTAGAGAGAGAATGGGAAAATTTTTTAACCCTAAAAATGTTATAAGTGAGCTTATATAGTATGTAGGTAGAATGGATAAATCACAGGGACCAACGGGTAATTATTACAAAGTTTAGGATAGGGTGATTGTAACTTTAAGCAGGGACCATTCACGTAATTTATCAATTCTTTCACGAAAAGAGATTCGGAGCTCATTTATACTAGTAAACGAAAGATTTATTATACGAGAATAACACCAATGCACTCAGAATAATATTTCTGATAAGATTGACTATAAATACGTCTCATTTCTCAAAAGTGAAACCAAACTCAAAATAATTGATTCCAAAAAGAACATGTAGGGAAATTTACGGGTTGTCACAGTATAGATTAGGAGTGGTTTGGTTGTTCGAACGCATATAAAGAGCAATATTGTAGACGTGATCATGGTCCGAATTCATTCATTTTGCTGCAAGTTGTTTTGTCATATATGACTTATGGATATGGCACGCTTTCTTTGATGTTGCGGGTGCGAACAACGACATCAACGTTATACATCAATCGCCTTTATTCAACGATCTCAAGGAAGGAAAAGCACCAGAGGTTCCGTTTGTGGCTAACGACATAACTTACGCATGGGAATATTACCTTGTCGATGGGATATATTCAGAATGAGTGACACTTTTTAAGTCAATTCAGAGCCAGCCGACGATAACCACAAGCGAATGCGGTATAAGCGAATGTATGAAGCGGCATAGAAAGATGTGGAACGGGCGTTTAGCGTTCTGAAGAAAAAATTGGCTATAATAGCCAATCCCGCACAACCGACGAGTATGGAAAAAATAAGGATTATGATGTATACATGCATTATATTACATAAATGTGATATCTCCCGATTGGTATCCGTAGGAAGTACATCAATCGCACGACCTCCTACGATCACATGAATCAACGCTACAAGTTATCCGAAAAATCAAATCGCCACAAACGCATCAAAACCTTCATGCCGATTTAGTCGAACACTTTTCTCATGAAGTTTAGTTTAAGTTTATAATAGGGATAATCATTTTATATGTATCTCACTTGTCTCAATTTTATTTTTTGCAAATTGAGATACCAAACTTGCTATTTTCGTCAGTTTGATGTCTTTTTTTTAACTTCTCCACCGTTTGCAGATTATCGTACACCAAAATAAAAATTATGACAAGTTAGCTACATATATAAATGATTATCCCTATAAAACGTTTTTGGCCAAATCAAAATTTGGCAGGTTATTTGGCTAAAAATCAATATAATTAAATTTATATAAACATAAAATTATGTAATTCGGATTATTCAGGTCAACTAGAAAATCAAATTGTATTCAAAATTGGTTTTCGGTTCAGATACATCCAATCTAAATTCGGTTCGGTTTGGCGTCCGCGTACGTTCATTTGTCCAGCTAAACTTAAATGAACGAACACGATCAAACCATCATTCGTGTTCGTCTTGTTCGTTTACAACCCTGAGGGTTCGGAGTTTGTGTAAACGGAGTGTTTGCATGTCGGCTATTGATGAAAGCTTGAGATTTTAGGGTTTGGGTTCGAATGGTAAGATTTTATTTTAGTTTTAGTTTGCCCTAATGGTGGGAGAGATGAAAACAATCTTTTACTTAAACTAATTAAAAAAAAGTATAAAAATTTATAAATATTTCTTACTTACCAACTTTTTCAAATTTGTGTAATGAATTAATATTTTTTTTCCAGATTTATGTATTGTAACTTGTACACGTTGGCACAACCGGCTGTCAAGGTAAAAAAATACATCAAGTTAACGAAAATGGCAACTTTAGTACATTGATTTGCAAGCAAGCAAGCAAAAAAAAAATAAAAAAAAATAATAAAAAAATAAAAAAAAATTGCTACAAAGACCTGGAAATTGAGACAAGTAAGATACATTTTAAATTAATTATCCCTTGATAATATCTATGATTTTTTAACGTAGCGTTTTCATTTTTAATTTAATGTTTTTAATTTATGAATAAAAGTTTAATTTAGTTTCTGATTAAATTTGATTAAAAAATAGGTTGAAATGTGAGGGTAGTTGTGACTATTGTAACTAAAAGATGAGTATAGTAAATAGTGAATGGTGATGTACCACTTAGATATTGAAGGTGGTGAAGTAAAAAAAATGAAGGGTGACCATTGTAACTAAAAGATGGGTATAGTAAATAGTGAATGGTGATGTACCACTTAGATATTGAAGGTGGTGAAGTAAAAAAATGAAGGGTGACCATTGCAAGTTTGCAACTAGTTTTAAAGACAAAGACTAGCAACAAAGAAGGACAAAAGATCGAGGTCAAAGTAGGAGGTGTGAATTGGGCGGTGGGACCTTTCAAATGACAAATAGATAGCAAGATGGTATCCATGAAAGGAACCCGAGATAACCCTCACGTTAAGTGGACCAGATTTTGTGTAACACATTGTGTCAATTACGGGCATATGCGTAGTACTCATATTTGTGGCATCTATGATCGCATAAGTCAAAAGTCCACGCGTCTCTCGAATGATTTAGATCGACGAAGAAACCTAAGCTTATGTATCTTTTTTTTTCCGATGACCGGTATATCTACCCTAATTTGTATAGTAATTTTATGGATTGAAATCCTCTAGAGTTAAGTCAAACATGATAGGTTATGTTCATCGATCACAAACAAGTTAGATATATTGAACATTTCTTATAATAAATGTGTCATAAGCATATGTTCGAAGTGACTAGTAGTGTAGTACATGATTAACTGCATTTTCTCACTTTATAAAGGTATATCGGATTGATGTAATGCATTACGAAGTACTCGTATATATAATTAGCATATAGAACTATAGAAGGATGTTGAGTCTTTTATCAAAATATAGTAATGATCTAGTTGCTTGTAGCCGTGTAGAATTGATACAACGTTTGATAAGACAATTTGTTTGTTCTTTTCTTTATATCGTGTTCATGCATATATATATATTTTGTGTCCATCTGTGTTTCTCTTATTAGAGTGCGTATTAAAACTGAATCATATTCACATTAATTTCTTCATACCTAATAAATGAAATTTCTATAGAAAAGAAAAGAGTTTTTATTCGTAAGGACAATAAGGACAACAACAATACCCAATTCCATCAGAGCGAGGTATAGAAGAGGTGAGATGACAGTCACACCCTACCCAGGGGTAAAGAGACTGCTTCTAGAAAAACCTCCAGCAAGTGTGTGTGCGTGAGTAAACAGACAATATGTAAGGACAAAATTGACGGAACTAAATGCAAAACCAAGTGTGAAAATAGGGACCAAATTGACGGAGCAAAATGCAAAACCAAGTGTACCATATTTCGCAAATAAACAAGAAGTCTACATAAAGATTTCCCACCCATTTTGTTAAAAATCATTGTTATCTTTGGTCACATTTCAATCTAGATTAGATTGCTTTCCGTGGTACAATTGTGGTCCTGATCTTTCTTTTTTTGCCTTTCGTGTGATTATCATTCTTTTCCAAATACGAGATAAAATCGTGCAAAACCGGTATCATAGTTTTAAGTCATTAAAGGATAAAAGTATTGGTTTTAAGCTAAAATGATTAGTTTAGGTGAATGAATTGTATGGATATTGAAATTCATGTCTTGAACTCCTGAGTTTCGTTAAATGAACTAGAGTACAAAATTGTGCTTAAGTTACGTAAAAAGAGCGACACACAACCACGGATATGAAAGAGTTACGAATTTTGTATGCTAATTGCCTAATTCTATATTTTGTAACTTCATGCTAAATTCTTTAACAACTACTATTAATAAAAAATCTAAAATCTAAGGTTACTTACGTACGCAAGTAAATGGATGGGGTTTTCTCTATTCAAGTTACTTGAGAAAGACGAGTTTTTGACTCACATATAAGTGACTTAACCGGGATAACATGTGACAGTTCCGGAACCCTTTTCCTCTGGGGAAGCGTAGACCTTAGTTCTCTCATTAGAACATTGGAACCTTGCTATTAGCTAGGCCACCTTAGGACCACTACTTACGTCTGGTAGTTATTTGTCATCATCTCTCGACTGTATTGCATGTATTGTATTGTGCTAGCTAAAACACATTCATAGTTTAATATTTACGGAGTACAATAGAAGAAATTCATTGGAGGAGTACATGCAAGCAGACAGTATCGAAAATTCTATAGGGAAAACAACGCAGATGTCAATTTTTCAAACGTAAAATCCATGACAATTCTGTTCACATATGGCCTCTTCTTGTAGGCCTTTTGTTCATCTTTATTGTTCCTTGGCCCCACTTTAATTCTTCTGGTTCAATTCCAATTCATTACAATACTATTTTATTTCTCGAGTAAAATATTAACCGTCAAAACATTCGTTGCGACCGTTTTAAATCGTACTCTCAAAATAAAAGCAGTATGATTAGGTTTGCGGCTGTAATCAAGCCAAGCTGAGCTCGAGCTTGACAGGGCTTGAGTTCGGCTAGAAAATCATAATGTAGGCTCGAGCTCGGCTCGATATATAGCTCGACGAGCTTTAATCATCCAAGCTTGAGTTCGGCTCAAGTAATATTCGAATAAGGCTCGAGCTCAACTGGAAAAGCTCGAATTTATATAAAAATATTGTACTCCCTCTGTCTCATATTTATAGTCCATCTTTCCTTTTTCGGTTGTCCCAAATTAATTGTCCATATACATAAATAGATAGTGAATATAAATCAAGTTTACCATATTACCCTCATTTGTTATTATTATTACAAACTTTAAAGAAGTTGGAAATTAATTGGTTAAGGGTAAAACTGTCTTTGTGCAAAAAGTAAGAGAGAGAAAGCTGTAATTATGATGCTTTTCTTAAACTGTGTGTTTTTTGTCTGTGGACAATAATTTTGGGACGGAGGTAGTATTCGATATCCAAAGTCATCAATAAAATCAAGAAAATGCACGATAAATTCAAGAGCAAAGAACTTATACAAAATATTCGGGAATATTAGGGTTTAAAAAGTCGATAAATATTTAATTATTATACCATATTCATATTAGCATGTAGGTTGTTTAAATAAATATATATAATAAAAAAAAAGATTATGTACATGAAGGCCGGAAAAGCTTGATAAAAGCTCGAGCTCCGGCTATTGAAAGCTTGAGCTCGGCTCGTCATGTGTTTTGAGCTAGTTTATTGGGCTCAAGCTCGATAAAAGCTTGAGCTCAAGTTGCTTGATAAAAATTTGACTTGTTTGCAACCCTATTTAAACGGACACATGTTATGAGTCGTGTTTGGGTTAGACGTAAACAATCTAGGATTATTTCAGGAAAAATAAACAAAAAAATAAATCTAGGATAAACAAGTTTAACCTAATAATTTAAAACATGTTGTATCTAGGTTGTTGTTTTCTGAGTCGACAACTTTTACCGGTCGACACGAATAGCCTCCCGTCACCATTATAGGCAGTGGAATTGAAAGAAGAGAATGATATGATAATATATTTTGTAAAGAGTGTAAATTGTAAAAGCATGCATTTAACCCCACAACAATATTTTTTATAAAAATGTAATCAAAACATAAGATTTTGTGGTAGATAAAGCGACATATTCTAGTAATATATAAAGAATAACTCCATGATGTTGAATATTTTGTTTGATTATATATTTGTAACAATACTATATAAGAAATCTCAGTGGGTGTGCCCACGAGTCGTCATCTCTTAGTTGTCAATGAGATCACATCGGATCTACCATTTTTTCTCATTTTGCGTATGTTCATGTTAGAGTTGTACAATATAGCCAAACTTGGATACTATTGGTCCCAAAAATATATCTGTAGTGCTCATTTTTTTTTGTTCCAATTGATATGTTCTTAGACGACGATTAGGACTACATGAAACTTTGTGTGCGTGGCGGCTATATTATGGTGTCTTCGCCGTTTTAGTCGTGCATGTCTCTTTTGTTGTCACACTTGGGTGGTATTCTTAGTTTGTTGGTATTGTTCTCGATTTGGAACTATCTCATGCATGATGGTGTTGTATTTGGGATGGTCTGATACATGACGGAGCTTGAACGACTTTGTTGGAGGCGCCGAAATCATTTTATACTTTATAGGGATCAACTATAAAATTCTTCTAATACAAATTTATTTCATAAACAAATTACACTAAAAATTTATATACAGTAAAAGTCAAAATTTTGGAGGGGCCCAAACCCCTCCTAGCCCTCATTATCTCCGTCAGTGGGTCTGGACTCTTAAGTGTGGTTCTTAGTTATTTAGGTTTTATCGATCTCATGTCTTGCCGGTATGTATTTAAGGTGTTGTGTTGTTTGTCAGATTTGAATTGTCTAATGATAGTGTTTAATTTGGGCTGGTATGTGGTGTGGTTCTTAGTTTTTAAGGTGTTGTCTCATGTCTTGTCGCAACGTGTGTTAAGGTGCTGCATTGTTTGCCGGTTTAGGCGTGTCGGTACTTTCTAGTGTCTTGTTAAGTTTTTTTAAATATATATCGTCGTTATAAAACAGTGTAAAACTATTGGATATACACAATGTATTCATTGCAAAATAAAAATCATGTTTCTCGTTAGAATAATATGGACAAAGGAGAACAATAGATTCTGTTTAGTAATTCTAGATTTTAATATAGAGAGGTTATAATAAGGAATAACACAATTTTACTCAATTTTAATATATTTTAAGTTAACTGGATCTAAAGACTGTTAGTGATAATCAAGTTTATTGGCAAAACACTTGTGACTACTCTCTAAAAAGATGAAAAGTCTTATGTCGTTCAATTTTTGTAGGTGCAAACAACCCGAAGTAGTCACAGCAGCCTCTTTAAAAGTGTTGATTTTACCC
>LBNU01019194.1:0-16378 GCA_014162995.1 Artemisia annua
ATTATACTTTGGTCCGTTTGGTTTGTAGATTTACTATAGGGACCAAAAGTGTAACTTCTGCATTCTTGGGGGTTTGATGCTGTAATTCTTCCAAAGTACTCACAAGGTCCATTCTTGCCATATGTGAATAGTATAAGGACCAATGTTGATAATTTTCCATATTTGAATTTCCCAGGGACTAGTTCTGCATATTTTGAAACTTGAGGGACCAAACATGTAATTTCACCAAACTTTTCACCCAATGATTATTTTTGCCAAAGTTTCATAATACAAGGACCATAATTGTAATTTTCTAAAAGATTTTAATCCTAGGGGCTATTTTTGACACTTTTGCAAAGTTCAGGGACTAAACTTGTAAACTTTTGAAACTTTTCACCAAAGGACTAATTATGACAACTTGTGATTTTCTAAGGACTTTGGTTGACTTTTCTTTCACAATAAAACACAAACCTAAGATATTTTCAGTAATTTGATGCATATTTGGGTGTTTTTGGATGTTTTGGCAGTTAAGATGAGACAAAAATAAGCTATAAAGCTAAAGCTTCTTAAATAGAAGCTATCACTGCTTTTAAAATGATGATTTTTTTTTAAAGATATGTACGCGCAGGGGTATCTCCCCCACACTAGGGTATTAGAAAGTAGAAAGAAGTCAGAAACATGGGTGAAAACCCATGGCATGCTAATTTTTGATCACCTAGTCTCTAGCTTGACTCGATCCCCGCATTCATTGGTTCATGGGGAAAGTTGGATATCTGGGACAACCATGGGTGATATGTCCCCTCCAAAGTAGTGCTTCAACCTATGACCATTCACTTTGAAATTTGGTCCGTCTGTTTGGGATAATTCGACGGTACCATATGGATAAACTTTGGTAACAGTGAAAGGCCCAGACCAACGGGTTTTTAGTTTGCCCTAGAAGATCTTCAATCTTGAATTGAAAAGAAAGACTCGATCACCAACGTTAAAAACGCGGTTTTTGATTTTAGAGTCATGAATCTTCTTTGTCTTTTCCTTGAAGATCAAAGAGTTCTCGTATGCCTGATCCCAAAGTTCATTTAATTCATTCAGCTGAACTTTACGGTGATCACCCGCTGTCTGAAGATCAAAGTTAGAATGTTTCAAAGCCCAGTAGGCTTTTTGCTCAAGCTCGATCGGTAAATGACACGCCTTTCCGTATACAAGCTTATAAGGAGTACACCCGATGGGTGTTTTGTATGCTGTACGGAAGGCCCAGAGTGCATCATCTAGTTTATCCGACCAGGAGGCACGGTTTTCTCTTACTGTCCGTTCCAGAATCCGCTTAATACCACGATTAGAAACCTCCACTTGCCCACTAGTTTGGGGGTGATACGCGGTAGAAATACGGTGAGTGACACCGTACTTAAGCATGACTTTTGCGAATTGATCGTTGCAAAAGTGCGTACCGCGATCACTGATGATGGCACGTGGAGTAGCGAACCTAGCAAAAAGAGATTTCAAAAATTTCACGACTACTCGGGCATCGTTGGTGGGTAAGGCTTTTGCCTCAACCTATTTTGACAAGTAGTCAACAGCCACGAGTATGTATTTGTTTTCTCGAGATGATGTAAATGGCCCCATAAAGTCAATGCCCCAGACGTCAAAGATTTCACAGACTTGGATGGCGTTTTGAGGCATCTCATTTGTCTTTGAAATATTCCCGTGACGCTGACAAGCGTCACAAGCTTTGACTAAGTCATGAGCATCTTTATAGATCGTGGGCCAGTAGAAACCAGAATCAAACACCTTTTTGGCGGTGTAATTCGGACTATGATGTCCCCCTGTGGGTCCATCATGACAAGCTTTGAGAATATCCATGGCTTCTTGGCCATGGACACACCGTCTGATGACTTGATCGGCACAGATTTTGAATAAGTAGGGGTCGTCCCAGAAGTAATGTTTGACGTCTTTAAAGAATTTGTTTTTCTGTTGGGACGACATCCCCTTCACAACAAAGTTACCCGCATGGTAGTTTGCAAAGTCGGCAAACCATGGGGTAGAAAAGTCACCACGAAAAGAAACCGCATTGAGTGTCTCGAGAGGAAACGTTTCATTTATTTCCTTTTTCTCGAACACATCCTGGTGAGGGTTTTCTAATCGGGACAGATGATCAGCCGCTAGGTTCTCAGCTCCTTTTTTATCACGGATGATGATATCAAATTCTTGCAGGAGGAGAACCCATCGGAGCAATCTCGGCTTTGCATCTTGTTTGGAAAAGAGATATTTCAGAGCCGAGTGATCCGTATACACTATGCATTTGGTTAAGATTAAGTAAGGCCGGAATTTTTCAAAAGCATACACCACGGCTTATAATTCTTTTTCCGTTGTGGTGTAATGAGTCTGAGCCTCGTTATTAGTTTTACTTGCATAGTGTATAGGCTGAAAGTGTTTGGTTTTTAGTTGCCCCAAGACAGCGCCTATAGCAAAATCACTTGCATCGCACATGAGTTCAAAAGGCAAGTCCCAATTGGGGGCAACTAAGATGGGTGCTTCTGTGAGCTTTTTATTGAGAGCTTGAAAAGCTTCGACGCACTCGGGGGAGAAGATGAAAGGAGCATCTTTTTCAAGAAGATGAGTCATGGGCCGGGTGATTTTGGAAAAATCTTGTATGAATCGACGATAGAATCCGGCATGACCAAGGAAACTCCTGACACATTTGACAGTGGTGGGATGAGGTAGCTTAGCAATGACATCGAATTTGGCTCTGTCGACCTCAATCCCGCTCATGGAAATCTTATGGCCGAGGACAATGCCCTCTTTAACCATAAAGTGACTCTTCTCCCAATTTAGACAGAGATTGGTGTCTTCATACCGTTTGAGCATGTTTTCTAAATGGGAGAGACATGATTGGAAAGAATCCCCAATGACCGAGAAATCATCCATAAAGACCTCTATAGTTTTCCTGATCATATCGTGGAATATGGCCATCATACACCGTTGGAACGTGCCTGGAGCATTACATAAGCCAAAAGGCATACGTCGGTAGGCAAAAGTTCCATAGGGGCATGTAAAGGTGGTTTTTCTTGATCCTGTGGATCAATGGGAATCTGGAAGTAACCCGAGAAACCGTCTAGGAAACAATAGTACTCGTTTCCCGCTAATCTCTCGAGCATTTGGTCCATGAAGGGTAGAGGAAAATGGTATTTACGGGTGGCGTCATTTAACTTTCGATAGTCAATGCATACTCTCCACCCCGTAACCAATCGAGTTGGAATCAACTCGTTTTCTTCATTTGTGACAACGGTTATGCCACCCTTTTTAGGAACACAATGAATGGGACTAACCCAAGGACTATCAGAGATAGGGTAAATCAATCCGGATTCAAGAAGTTTGATAACCTCTTGTTTGATAACCTCGTGGATTTTAGGATTAACCCGTCTCTGTTGTTGAACTGCTGGTTTAAAGTCATCCTCCATTAAGATTTTATGAGTACAGAATTCAGGGTTAATACCCTTGATGTCGAAGAGTTTCCAAGCAATTTCTTGTTTATGAGACTTCAAGACCTTTATAAGAGCGGCTTTTTCCTCGAGATGAGGTGGTAAGTCCTTAAGTTCGACCTCAGGAAATTCAGCAGTTTTCTCAACATATTTGATTTCCTTGTTATGATGTTTTTGTGGAAGAACGGGAGGAGGAGAGGGATCTTCATTCAGGAGCTTCTCAAGGAGAAGTATATCCATCTCCGGGTCAATCTCTTGGTTATCTACTCCATCAGGAATCGAATCACTTTTGAGAAAGGCCTCTATTTCCTCAAGGATGAAATCACTTCCCTCAAACGGAGTTAGGGAAGGAGAAGAATTATCAATGATAGGTTGAGAAGAGGGAGTTGGATTGCCACTCAAAGAACAATCGTTGAAACCAAGAATTTCCTGAGAATACTCATCCGAAGCAACATCGATGATATCGATTCTGTTAATTTCTGCTGCACCATAGTTGGAAGAGTATCTCGACGTTTGATCAAGATTGAACGTGATGGCTTCATTACCAACACGTAGGGTGATTTCTTCTTCAAAGACATCGATTAGAGCACGACTCGTTCTAAGGAATCCTCTCCCTAAAATGAGAGGAACCCGTGGGTCTACATCGAAGTCAACAATCACGAAATCGGCCAGAAAATGGAACTTTCCTACTTTCACAAACACATCTTCGGAAATGCCGAGGGGATGAGATATAGAATGATCTGCAAGCTCGTGAGTCATGCAGGTAGGAGTAAGTGCCGGAAGAGAAAGCTTCTTCCAAACTGAGTGAGGCATAAGGTTGATGCATGCACCAAGATCGGCCAAGGCAAAGCATTCAACCATTCCTGGGAAAATGCAAGGAATGAGGAATTTCCCGGGATCTCCAAGCTTGTCAGGAAGCTGTTTCAACAAAACCGCAGAGCAGTTCTCGTTTAACGGAGTTTTAGCCATCTCAAAGAGTTTTTCCTTATTGTTTAACAGATTTTTGATTGTTGATGCAAACTTGGGTTTCAGAAGAAGAGCATCCGCGAAGCTTATGTCAAAATGTAATTCTTTGAAAATTTGGAAAAATTTGTCCAGTTGGTGACTAGCTTTTTCTCGGAGCTTTTGATCTTGTAAACGTGATGGATAAGGAATCGAAGGCTTGGGAACGGGTTTTTCAACGGGAACAGCCGGAGGTTCAAAAACAACTCCAGGTTTGGATTTGGGTTTCGGGACCGGGGTAACTTGAGAGTGGACGTCGTCGGTACCTCCGTTATCAGCAGGAAGTACCGTGTCCGTAGTAACCTCAGGTTAAGGTTCAACTACCTCGGGAGAAAGAGAAGAAGGGGTAGCAAGAGCTGTGGGTCCTTTGTATGAAACTCCACTTCGGGTTGTGATCGCCTTAACATCGCCCCTCGGATTAGCGATCATGTTGCTAGGAAGTACTCCTGAGCCCGAGGGTCGATCATTTAAAGACTTCTTAAATTCAGAGATTTGGCTAACCAGTAACCGATTCGTTTCCTCTTGAGATTTCATGAATTGTTTCAACAACTCATCGAAGGAAGACTGGGTTTTAACAACATTTTGATTCTGGTTTTGGTTTGGAAAATTTTGAGCACGGTTATTTCGAAAATTTCCTTGATGTTGGTTGTTGTTACCCTGAAAATTGTTTCCCTGATTATGAAAATTACCCTGATTATGAAAATTCCCATGATTATTTTGACCTTGATGTCTTTGAAAATTTCCTTGGTTTTGAAAACGCTGATTATGACCGGAATTGAAATTCCTTTGGTTGTTAAAACCTTGGTTCATTCGATTTTGGTTTTGATTTTGATGAAAATTTTGGTTCCGGTTTTGGCATTTTGGTTTTGAGACTGATTAAAACCGAGTGGTCCGAGATAATTGTTGGAACGATAACTTAAGAGGTTTCGGTCCCCCTGTGGTTGGTAAGAGTTACTCCCCGCATTGTAGGAACCTTGAGCAGCAAAAACGTTCTCTTGAGTGAAGCCACCGGTGGCTGGGCACTCAGTATAAGGATGTGGACCACCACATGTTTTCAATGATATCATAAAATGAAATTGAGACTGCTCGACTTCGGAAGCAAATTCGCACCGTCCCCGGCGTCCCATCCACGCACTCTGCTGAGACAAAACCAAGCTCGGGGGTCCTTTTCATGAAAGTCCCTCCAGCAGCAGCATTGATCGTGTCACGATGACGGAGAGTCAAACCATTGTATAAAGTGTCTATGATGGTGACAAGAAGCATGTTATGATTTGGACATTGATCAATTGCAAGCTTATAGCGTTCCCATGCCTCAAATAAGGACTCATCGGGAAGCTGTCGGAAGTTGCTAATATCATTTCTCAATTTAGTTACCATGGATGGTGGAAAGTATTTTGCTAAGAACTTGGTAACCATTTCATCAACAGTGTGGATCGAATTCTTCGGGAGACGATCAAACCAGGCAGTAGCATGATGAGTGAGAGAATATGGGAAGAGGTACAAGCGAAGGCCGTCTTCGGTGACACCATTCTGCTTCATACTCTGGGTGACGGTTAAGAATTTATCGAGATGCTTGTTTGCATCGTCACCGGGTAAACCGTGGAACTGACACGAATTCTGGACTTCCTGGATCATGTGGTGCTTGAGTCCAAAATCCGTGGCTCCGATAGTAAGTGGTGCAATGGGTCCTCCCTTCCCCTACATGGTAGGCTGACATAGCTCCTCCATCGTTCGGAGATCAGGAGCTGCCTCCCCAATTTCAGAATTGGGTGGGGGTGGTGGTGGTGGTGGGTCATCGTCAGGCATTTTAACGGGTATTTCTTCAATAGCTAGCAATTCAGCTATGCTCCTTTGACGATTTCTTCTTGACTGGGAACGAGTGCGCATGCACTAAAAATATTCACAAGTAAAACAAGACCGAGGCAAAACAACAGTGAACTTAAACCAATAACCACAATGTGAATGGCTTCTTTAAAAAAGGTACACCAATTCACAAGAGTACAATGGCAAGTTTTAATCTTTAGTTTGGGAACTTATTAATGGTCATACACCCAGTTGGGTTGTATTCTACCTTGATTTGCGGTGGTAATATTTTACGTATTTATTTAACAAGAAAACAAATGTTTTGGCTTTTCGGGGTGTGTGTGAAAAAACTTTGGAATTATTTTTGGAATCGATTCGTTAACCGAAATCTTTCCTTTAAGACTACTCGCAGGGTGGCGGGAGAGAAGAATGGATCTCTCTTCGGTTCGCAATTTAATATCAGAACCTCCGTATTCCACCTGTATAGGTTGTAATCTTAAAGAATCGAAGTAAATTTAACTTCACGATTTGTTTTGTTGTTTATGATTTTTTTGGTGTTGTTAACACTTCAGGAGAAGTATTAATGACTGTTTTTTGATTTGATTATGATTTTCACAAAAATTTACAAGTGATGTGATTTGTACAAGGAGGGTTTTGAAAATCACTAAACTTAAACGTTAAACACGCAACAACCTCCCCGGCAGCGGCACCAAAATTTGACTCCTCCCAAACAAGTCAACCAAAGGTTCTTGGTCAACAAAGTCAAGCTCTGAGGGAGAGGAGAGATCAATTTATGATCCGTTAAAAGTACAGTGTACTCACGGGTCGTTAAGTCCTAAAGAGATTGAAATTGTGTTTTGGGAAAACGTTCTGCATTGAGTGATTAAGGAAAGGTAACCAGATAAAGATTTGGATTGATTTTATACTACTGATTGATTGGAATTAAGATGATGAAACAATATTAACAAACACAAAATTACAAATAATCCTAAAAACGTAAATGCGTGCTGAAAAAGTGGGAAATATGCAAAAACAAACTACAGGGGGGTGAAAATGACTTTTTTACAAACTTAATATTACAATAATATTTTATAAAAAAGAAAAATATTTTTTGATTATTTTATTATTTAATATTAATCAAAAACTATTTTAATACTTATAAAACTATTTAGATTATACTAAAATTAACAAAATATCAAATAAATCTAAGAAAAACGCAAATTTACTTTTAAAAAGTCTAAATTACCTAAAAATAAATTTAAAAACTAAAATTATATTTTTTTTTTGTCTTTTTGTGGATTTTTTAGCAATTAATTACAAATTAAAACTAATTATCTAATTTAAATTATAAAAAATAGCAAATTAACTTAGAAAATTATGGAAAATATTATAAAACTAATTTATGACTACGATAACCTTAGAAAATTATGAAAAGTTTATAAAAACTATTATTTAATTATTTTACTAATTACTAAGTTAATTATTACTTAAATACTAATTTAACTATTTTAATTTAAGAAAAATAGAAAATGAACAGTGAAAATTATGAAAATTTTCTTAAAATTATTTTATGACTTATAAAACCTAGAAAAATTATAAAAGCCTACTGTTGTTAGTTAAAATTTAATAAAACTATTTAATTACTAATATTACCTAATTATTATTTAATCTAATATTAATTATTAAAAACACTAAATCAAAAGAGAAAAATCTGGAAAAATTACTAAAAATACTATGGACAAACAGGAACTTATGAAAATTATAAAAATGAAAATTGCTTTTTGAAAAAGCTGAGCAATAAGCCAAATGGCTTAAATAGAAGCTATCACTTTATTTAAAGTGATGATTTTGTGATTTTTCTTTTTGACAGATGTTTATATACAAAAAATAGGAAACTTTAACAAAGACAAACTTTTTATAACTTAAAAATAAGCACTTTGCACCCCTTATAGCTTAAGAGACCTTATTTTTGAATTTTTTATAATGAAAAAGCTATTAAAAAGCTACACAGTGCACACAAGCTAAAAATAAAGATGCAAACAACTTATATGAACATAAAATAAGCAAGAAAGAAAGGAAAAGCACACTGGATAAGCCAATAATCACAAATAAGCACTTTGGTTAAATCACAGAACAAAACAGGCCTTGTAAGGCTTATTCAAGCCTCTATGAGGCCCACAAATGAGCTCAGGGGTCCAAAATGAAACTTGGGCCAATAAGCTCACCTGAAAAGCTTTCAAATAAGCCAAAAATGAAAGCTTAACTCCTACAAATAAGCTCTGTGTGAGCTTATGAAAATTGGCAAAAGCCAAATACACACTGACCACTCAGTGTATACTATGAAATGGGACAAACTAAAAGCTACTTGCAGCCCTATTAAATAAGCTTGAAATGGCAAAATAAGCCCTGAACTATCAATATGGGTTGCTTGGCTTTCCAAAAATCCAAGAATCATGCACTGGGTCCCACTAATAAGCTCTGTGCAAGCTTATGAACTTTGGTGCAAAAGCTGTGCACAGGGGAGGTCACAGACCAAAGGGTCAACTTTGACTATGCTTATTTATAAGCAAATGAATTCCAAACTTGGATTTTCTTTTTGAAAAAGGTAAACTACCAACAAGACAACACAAATCCACAAAAACTTTGGATTTCCAATCTGTTTTAAATCTTGTGCAAGATCTGGACTATTTGACCATTTTGGCAGACTTGAAAATTTTTTGACTTTTGATAAACACTAAAGTTTGACTTTTATGAACTTTGATCTTGATTTATTGACTGATTATGATATATTAGACTATATTAAGACTAAACTAAGCTAAAACAACTACTTTGGAAATGATTTGCTGAGATTTATTCTAGAAGATCAAGTATGTTGGTGCATAAAAAGTACTGAAGGAAGTTTTTCTAAAACTAGATAGTTTCCAAAAAAAATAAAATAAAAAAGAAAATAAAAAAAACTTTGTGCTTTAAATCGTTTTTTCATGCACTAAAAATTCGTTTTTTCGTGCACTAAAAAATAAAAATTCGTTTTTAGGATTATTTGTAATTATGTGTTTCTATGAGGGAGAGGAGAGATCAATTTATGATCCGTTAAAAGTACAATGTACTCACGGGTCGTTAAGTCTCAACGAGATTGAAATTGTGTTTTGGGAAAACGTTCTGGAATGAGTGATTAAGGAAAGGTAACCAGATAAAGATTTGGATTGATTTTATACTACTGATTTATTGGAATTAAGATGATGAAACAATATTAACAAACACATAATTACAAATAATCCTAAAAACGTAAATGCGTGCTGGAAAAGTGAGAAATATGCAAAAACAAACTACAGGGGGGGTGAAAATGACTTTTTTACAAACTTAATATTAAAAGAAAATTTTATAAAAAAGAAAAATATTTTTTTGACTATTTTATTATTTAATAGTAATTAAAAACTATTTTAATACATATAAAACTATTTAAATTATACTAAAACTAACAAAATATCAAATAAATCTAAGAAAAATGCAAATTTACTTTTAAAAAGTCTAAATTAACTTAAAATAAATTTAAAAACTAAAATTATATTTTTTTGTCTTTTTGTAGATTTTTTATCAATTAATTACTAATTAAAACTAATTATCTAATTTAAATTATGAAAAATAGCAAATTAACTTAGAAAATTATGAAAAATTTTATAAATCTAATTTATGACTATAATAACCTTAGAAAATTATAAAAAGTTTATAAAACTATTCTTTAATTATTTTACTAATTACTAATTTAATTATTACTTAAATACTAATTTAATTATTACTTAAATACTAATTTAACTATTTTAATTTAAGAAAAATAGAAAATGAACAGTGAAAATTATGAAAATTTCTTAAAATTATTTTATGACTTATAAAACCTAGGAAAATTATAAAAACCTACTGTTGTTAATTAAAATTTAATAAAACTATTTAATTACTAATATTACCTAATTATTATTTAATCTAATATTAATTAAAAAGTTACTAAAATACTATGGACAAACACGAACTTATGAAAATTATAAAAATGAAAATTGCTTTTTGAAAAAGCTGAGCAATAAGCCAAATGGCTTAAATAGAAGCTATCACTTTATTTAAAGTGATGATTTTGTGATTTTTCTTTTTGACAGATGTTTATATACAAAAAATATGAAACTTTAACAAAGACAAACTTTTTATAACTTAAAAATAAGCACTTTGCACCCCTTATAGCTTAAGAGACCTTATTTTTGAATTTTTTTATAATGAAAAAGCTATTAAAAAGCAACACAGTGCACACAAGCTAAAAATAAAGATGCAAACAACTTATATGAACATAAAATAAGCAAGAAAGAAAGGAAAAGCACACTGGATAAGCCAATAATCACAAATAAGCACTTTGGTTAAATCACAGAACAAAACAGGCCTTGTAAGGCTTATTCAAGCCTCTATGAGGCCCACAAATGAGCTCAGGGGTCCAAAATGAAACTTGGGCCAATAAGCTCACCTGACAAGCTTTCAAATAAGCCAAAAATGAAAGCTTAACTCCTACAAATAAGCTCTGTGTGAGCTTATGAAAATTGGCAAAAGCCAAATACACACTGACCACTCAGTGTATACTATGAAATGGGACAAACTAAAAGCTACTTGCAGCCCTATTAAATAAGCTTGAAATGGCAAAATAAGCCCTGAACTATCAAGATGGGTTGCTTGGCTTTCCAAAAATCCAAGAATCATGCACTGGGTCCCACTAATAAGTTCTGTGCAAGCTTATGAACTTTGGTGCAAAAGCTGTGCATAGGGGAGGTCACAGACTAAAGGGTCAACTTTGACTCTGCTTATTTATAAGCAAATGAATTCCAAACTTGGATTTTCTTTTTGAAAAAGGTAAACAACCAACAAGACAACACAAATCCACAAAAACTTTGGATTTCCAATCTGTTTTAAACCTTGTGCAAGATCTGGACTATTTGACCATTTTGGCAGACTTGAAATTTTTTTGACTTTTGATAAACACTAAAGTTTGACTTTTATGAACTTTGATCTTGATTTATTGATTGATTATGATATATTAGACTATATTAAGACTAAACTAAGCTAAAACAACTACTTTGGAAATGATTTGCTGAGATTTGACTTCAAAACTCTTAACAGATTATCAATGAGTTGAGATCAAAAAGGATTTTGACTATTTAACAAATGACCACTGGTTAAGTGAGACTAAGGAAACATGTAACAAGCATAAACAACAATAAGAAAACACTGAATCACAGAAAACACAGTAAAACCAAACAACCTTTATACTGAACTAGTTTTTGATTTTCAAAAGGTTTTACTGATTTAGTTCACAAGAATGATTTCTAAAGTTGTAATATGATTATGTGAACTGAATTAAGCATAAAACTACCAAATTCCACAGCATAACAGACATGAATCACTAAAATGCTATTAGGCAGTGAAAATGAAATATGAAGCTATACTCTAAAGTGACAAACAAGCAGGAAAGATTAAGCTAAATTACGACTAAGACATACTAAATAAGCAATAAAAACACCAAGATAAGCAGTAATAAGCACTTATACAGTAAAATGGAAAATGAGAATTTTGCTTACAACTTTGCACTCCAAGCTAAAAACAAGAACCAAGGACCAAATATCAATCCTAATAGCTTCCCATGAAGCTTCTAACCCAAGGCCATCCAATATTTACCCTGCTCCAGCTTTCTTCTTTCTTCTTCATTGATTTTTTATTTTTAACCGTATTTTTTGTATTTTTTTGTGTTTTTTGCTTTTTGGTACTAGACTGTATTTTAAGGTTTCTAAAAGCTTTTATAAGCTTTCTAGGAGCTTATGTGAGCTTAAGAGTCCATAATATCAACTACAAACAATATTAGACAAACTTGAGAATTTCAAAGGAAAAATTGCATAAACTGAATTGGGAAAGAAATACTTAAATTGATACTTGAAAAGGATTCAAATTACATTCAAAAGACTTAGTACAATGATAATTTTGACGAAAGATTACAAGAACATGAGAATTTAAACTAAACGACACTAAATTTTGACTTATAAACTACACAGTCTTCATTTCTCTTTCTTCTTCCTTTTATAGAGCTCCATTAGGGTTTGTGATGATCTCTGAGTGAATTCTTGACCATTGGATGCTTCATCTTTAATCTGAGCCCTTGATTGAGATTTTGGCGCCAAAATGAGAAATGGGATTAACTGTTTTTTTATAGCAATTTGGGGGTGGTGCATTTAATGCTTTTGGCTTGTTAGGTGCATGGTGGGTTGGGCGATGGATTTGACAAGGATGGTGGGGGTGGTGGAAGTGATGGTTGCAGAGCAAGTGGTGTGGTGGGGGTGAGAGGGAAGGGGACGGGTCAAACAAGGTTTGACTGGGGGAGTTATAAAAATGGGAGGTGGGCTGGTTTTTGTGTTGGGCCAGGGAAATGCATGGGCCAAAGGTAAAATGGGATGGGGTATTGGGTGGACTGGATTTGGTTTTGGGTTTTTGGACTTATGGGGTTTATAATTATACTTTGGTCCGTTTGGTTTGTAGATTTATTATAGGGACCAAAAGTGTAACTTCTGCATTCTTGGGGGTTTGATGCTGTAATTCTTCCAAAGTACTCACAAGGTCCATTCTTGCCATATGTGAATAGTATAAGGACCAATGTTGATAATTTTCCATATTTGAATTTACCAGGGACTAGTTCTGCCAATTTTGAAACTTGAGGAACCAAACATGTAATTTCACCAAACTTTTCACCCAATGATAATTTTTGCCAAAGTTTCATAATACAAGGACCATAATTGTAATTTTCCAAAAGATTTTAATCTTAGGGGCTATTTTTGACACTTTTGCAAAGTTCAGGGACTAAACTTGTAAACTTTTGAAACTTTTCACCAAAGACTAATTATGACAACTTGTGATTTTCTAAGGACTTTGGTTGACTTTTCTTTCACAATTAATGCTCAGGGACTAGATTTGACAAGTTTTGAAAGCTGAGGGATTGAAACTGCCAATTGTGCAAACTTTGTTCATTTTTCATTTGTTTTCAAACATTTTGCACCTAAAACATATAAAACACAACCCTGGGATATTTTCAGTATTTTAATGCATATTTGGGTGTTTTTGGATGTTTTGGCAGTTCATATGAGACAAAAATGATGAGTATTTACACATTCATCATGCATCAAACTAAAATAAGTTAAAAAATTTTGTGTATCAATATATTTTTTCGCATCAAAATACTTTTTCTGCATTAAAAAAACCGTATAAAAACTCAAAAATTATAAAAACTTCTGTCACAAAAATTTTATGCATCAACATACCCGATCTTGTGAATTTTTTTTTGGAATGTTTCAAGATTTTTTTTTAATTTCCCTTTTATCCTTTTAACGGATATTTTTCTTTTTATTTTAACTTTACCCTCAACTTCTATTCTCTATAACACTTAAATATAATAGTAACTAACACACACATGCATTCAAAGACATTGAGAAAGCACCAAAGATCTCAACCTTGAACATCAAAAGTAGTTTACTATTTTATCTTAACTTTAACAGTTTTTGGTATCATAGCCTCATCTTTGATTGTTTGCACACAATCTATAACCAAATTTAAAATGCACTTTAACACCTATCCTCATAAACCTTTGAACAATAGTTTCACTAATTTGCCTTTTAATTAATTAATAGGACAAGTGTCGAGTTGGCAATATGGATGAGAGATGGGCTCACTACTTACACAATAAGCACTATATGTACTAAGTTGCAAGTTTGCAACTGACTAATCAAGCTCAATTTCATGATGTACTCCTTACATGTGTCTTAACTGAAGACACGCAGAACTCCCCTCAATGTCTGGTTCGTTTTTGGAGGAACCCATTGCTATACTGGGTAAAAGGTTGGCTAAGAAGGGTATTGTCGCAAAGGTTTTGTGTTAGTTCAATGGGCAGATGGGACAGCTAAGAGTCTGTGACAGATCTACAAAAGAGATTTCCTACTTTAGTTGTTCATCTTGAGGCCAATATTCTCATTAGGAAAGGGAATGATAAGAAGCTAAGTTGAAGCACACATGCTACGCACATGATTTCATTAGTTTGCTCACACGTGACTAGCGTGTGTCACATTTGGAAAACGGTATTAGTTGCAGTATAAAAGGGCGAACTTATTCATTTTGTAACGAATTGTAATTCTTTCCTTTCTATGTAATCCTTCACTCATTGTAATCATTTGTAACAGAGTTTTGTTAGAAATCACCATTCATAATTGAACTAAATCTTCGACGATGTTTTTCTTATTCTTGATTGTCGTAATTGGTGGTGTGATCTTCTATCGATACTTAACTTAATCCTAGGAGTGCTTATCAGAATATGGAAGTGGAAATACATCATTATACCAACTACATCATTGTTGCTGATATAAAAAGCACTACTAGGTATTTGTGATTCCTCACTTGTGTCAATGTTTGATTTAATGTTATAGTCATCCTTCACATGGGACGTTAAGATAGCTTAAAATACTTAGAATAGTGAACAAACTTGTTTGCTGTGATTAGCATCTAATGATAACAGATGTTTCTATGAAAAGAAATTTTGCATTTTGATAATTTCATGAATTACTTACAGGTCCTTAATTTTAACATAAATGTCTGCAACATATATGTTAGCATTTAAGATTTATAGAAAAGTGATGGTCGTTCTTATATTTGTAATATAGTGTGTCGTGTGTAAGAAATAGTTATAGTCTAAGCTAGTTGGGCATTGGACTTGGTAAACTAGCATGTCATGTGTTATATTATGTAAGTCTATTAACAAGTAAACATAAACCAAGTACAAGCCCAAGCCCATAGAAAGCCTTATGTAAGGAAGTATATAAGGCACATAAACCTTCATTTGTAAGGTGTGCTTGTGTGTGTAAGTGTGTGTTTTATATATGAAAAGCTCTCTTCATCTTACTACTTTCTCTTTCTAAAAACACATACATATATACTTCAAGTCACCAATCCATACGTGCCTTATAAGCTTATTATTAGTGATAAAGTTGTTATCTTTACGGTCCTACAATATATAACAGCAGCATTATGCACGAGGCTACTTTAAAGTCAATCTTAGCACAAATCCAAGCAGCAACAATAACAGTATATAATTCCAAGAATCAAATGCATGCTTCAAAACCAAATTAACTACTGAAAACATTAAAAACAAAACTAAACATCAATACAGTATCTTATGCAAACTAAGCAGTAAGACTGTTACATCAGTTATTTTGGCTTCTTAGTATAAAAGCATAAACAATAGGAGTATCTATATCGTTAATAAAATTAGTGGGAAGGTATTTGTTTCTTGTTTTATAGATGATGTTATTTATTTGACAATATGGCAACTTATTTAATAAAATTTGTGGCCCGGTGTATTGAAGCTATGGTTATGGTCTTGTGGACATGTGATCCTTCTCCTTCTCTTTTTGAGCTTTAATTTTACAGTTTTTTGCCCTGATGATCAAGTTCTATTTTTCTAAGGATAAAAAGGTACAAAACTAAGACACCATGAACAATTTCATTTCAGTTATTACTAATCCGGTTTCATTAGGGTTGGTAATGTCTACCCTGTTGCATAAGAAATTGCCCATTAGTGTTAATAGTTTGTCTAAGTCAATTACCCTAGAATGAATCAGGTGGAAGGTTTCTAATAACAGGTCAATAGCTGCCAATAGTGTACTTAAATAATTACAAGAAAGTCCATCTAATCCAGTTAAATAATCAAAGCAACTAAGGCTGTGATTGTGTTGTATAGCTTTATGTTTCTCTGTCAGAAATGTTTTACTTCGTAACTATTTAGCATATTTAAAAGTCTGGTTAATCGAGTAATAATATAAGGTGTCTTTTTATGTATGAAAAACAACATCATATCTACAATATCACATTAGAAAGATCCCTTCATTAACTAAACAACATACATAAAAGCTAATCCAAGGCAAAAGGGAAATAAAAAACAACATACATCGATGTGGATCCAAGTCAAAAGCGAAATCAAGAAACAACATATATAAATGCAGATCCAAGTCAAAAGGTAACAGGACTACCAATTTGATACTCCACTGACGATACAAGCTAAT
>LBNU01019198.1:0-14404 GCA_014162995.1 Artemisia annua
TTTGGACCTATCTTTTATGCTATCTATTTGGGCCTATGAACCCTAAGATCTTGGAATGAATGTAAACTTTAACTTTGATGATTTGGTTTACTTTTATTTTCTATCTATGATCTTGTTATCTATACTTGTGATGGTACCAATCCCCGTAACACCACAAAAGCTTGTAAGTCTTCCGCTGTACGATTTTTGGGGGTGTTACACATGCCTTGTCAAATTGCATAGCTAAGTCGATCAACGCTTGCTGATGAACGGTATCCTCCTCAATTAAATTCTGAACACAAACTATGATTTCATCAAAAGTATGTAGAAGCGAACAAGCGATAGAAGTTTTTTTACGGATTAAATATGAAGTTATGTAAAGTTTAAGCAAATTTTTTGGGGTATTTAAAGTTGAAAAATAGGGTCGTTGATTTTTTTATAGCCTCAAACGTTAACATGGTACAATGGGGCCCATAACTTTTGCTTGGTAACATTGGTGAGCCGGTCACCATACTTTTCACAAAATTGCTGTGACCATGCCTTGTGTTTTGGAGGTGGCGCGTGACAAGGCATGTCACCGAGCCTTTGTCATGGCCACTCCGTGTAGTCTTATATCAGGTCATGCTCCTGTAACTTCAAGTGGAATCTTTAAATTTGATACCATTCTTATCAGGGCCATCCCGTTGTTTTTAGAGGCCCCGTGCCATTATTAAAATACACGTTTTAAAAACGAAAATTTTATGCTCATGTGATTTAAAGTTATAAACGATGTATTAAGTTGTTTTAGTCAAATATTAGAAAAAAATAGACAAACTGTGTAAATTTGTCGCATTAACATTATTGAACCATATTTTTAGACCTTCTTGGAAACAAATAAATGTACCATATTGTAATTATTATCTTAATTTTGGATCAAAACTGTCAATTTTAAAACTCTTTTGAACTAGTTTTGAGATAAAGTTATAAATAATGAGAAACAATACAAAACCATTAAACTACAAGATGTAATGTTAATATCTAAAGTTGTCCTCTTCTTCAACAAGAACCGATGTCCCCTGTATATGAGAATTTTTAACATGACTGAAACCAATCAATTTTCATCTTAAATCTTGTGATAATCAATACGTCTTGTGTGCTTTTCAACTTCTAACAGATTGACTCGGCTAAAAGCGTTATATTTTACGTGGTTCATGCATCATACATATGTATGTCAGACAACTGTTTGATAATGTGTACAACAATTGGATGATGCATATTAAAACCATTTATGATATAATGTTGGGTGTAGTGTGACAACCGTGATTTTAGCAGGTTAGTTTGACAAATAGTCTCTAATTGTTTAACTTTGCTTGGTGTGAATTTAGTGTTTTATGTGGTATATGTGCGAGATATATATGGTATAGTTATGAATTAGTAGGAGTGTGGCACTAAATCCCTTTGCGTGTAAGGTTATTGAGATGATTTGAGTGGTGTTGAGTTTTGATAAATTCATTTTTAACATCTTTGTGGTGTAGAAGTGAATTGTGTAGTTTTGGTGTTTTGCGGTTTTGTGTAACAAGTCTTCGTTCAAGTATTTGAGCGTTGGTAAGTTACGAGAAGGTTGTTTTCATGGGATATGTTAAATAGAGTGTGTGAAATTCTATTTTTGGAAACTTTTTTTTGAAAATGATTATTTTTCTGGATTGTCGTAAAATTAAGGTTTATCGCGAAAGACGTTAGGTTTCATTATGAGAATACATAAAATATGAAAAGTATGAGGTTTTGAGTGTAATAATTTAATTTAATAAAAAATAATAATAAAAAAATATATATGGAGGGGTGGGCGGCCAAGTAGGGGAAAAACAAAGAAGAAAGAAAACCAAATTGTAGCCCAATTACAATTTTAAACTAAGGAATCCTAGTCCAACCCAAATAAGCCCAACCCCCAACCCATATAATCATAACAAACGACCCAAACCCCTCTTTTTCTGTAAATTATGATCGACCAAGCAAAGGAGGAGAAGAAAAAAAATTAGGGTTTTGCTTTTGAAGCCAAAAATCAAGCGTAAGGTATACTTTTGATATTAGTTTTTATCCAATTAATGTTTTATTGTTATAATTCGTGTAATATAAATTATGATGTAATTATGGTTTATAAACTTCTGTAATTTTATGATGTAAAACATGTTAGGATCATTAATTGGTAATGGTATGAGGTTTGGTTAAGCGAATTGAGTGTAAAACACGTTAGTTTGCAAGTTAGGGATTGGACAGAAAGTTAGGGCTGTAAAGATACAAAGTTATTTAATAGATGGTAATGAGTTAGATCACGAATTTTAACTCTAAATTGTAGTTCAAATAAATAGCTTCTCAAAAAGTCCAACCACGACTGATTTCGAGGTAGGGAAGTTAGTCTTTTGATTTTTACGAGATAAAGTGTCAAAGCTGTTAAACCTGGATAGAATTTGGGTAAAAGTTTGATGGTGAGTTGTGGGTGAAAGAGTGTTATTAAGGTTAGCCCTTCTGGGAAAGTTAAGTCTTAGGTTATCTTAGACTCCCACGAAAAGGATTCACGATAAAAAGTTGTAGAAGTATTTTTATAAAATCAAACTTTTTGGTGTGCGTTCAGATCCGAATCTGAATAGTAACAAGTTTGATTTTCTTATGGGTATGTGTGTGTTATTAGACCATGGGCTTCTGGGATTAGCTTGTATGCTCATGAGAGACCATGGTGAATCTTTGGTGTGAGTTTTTAAGCTTGTATGGTTATTATTTTATGTGGGTGAATGTACCCCAAAATTCTACGTTTTCTGAAAATATAAGTTCAAGGGATTTGGTGAGCATTATTGGTTGTTGGTTTATTTATGGGGTATTGTTACAACACTTCGTGTTTGTACTTTGCTCTACTTATGTGCATTATAGTATTTCTCTATCTAGACGCCATGTGTTGTGATGATATCTATGAAGTTACATCCTCGTGTTTCCGCCTTGGCGAGGTGTGACAGATTGGTATTCAGAGCCAAGGTTATAGAGAATTAGGTGGTTTAACCTAGACTATAACCTAGGAGTCCTTCATGTAGTTGCATTTAGGGCTTATGTATAAGTATGGTAATTTATATGATTATTTTCTCTAAGTTTATGATTTATTTTATGTCAATTTTTGGACGTCTATTCTATCCCCTATATATAGTATTGTATATGCCAATTTCTAGTATGTCATCTTCCGCGCGTAAGATGTTTTGTTGGGCTATCGTTTTCTTACTAGTTGCAAGAGGAGTGGTAGGATGAAGCGGACTAACCGCAGAATCCGAGTTCCCGCTAGCATGTATCCATGTTCGGGTAAGGAGAGGATGTTTATGGAAAACGTTGGTGGAAAAGAAGTGGAAAGGTTTATAACCGCGGTGACCTCAGGAGATGGAGCCGTTACCGAGTACCTTGGGAAGTGTTCTCACTTCTCATATGAGGGAAAGATGGTTCAGTCTAAACCTCGTGATTTGTATGCACGTGTGGATCGTGCGGAATTGGAAGAAAGGAATAGAGATGATTTTGGTACATTGTTGATTTACTCAATGTGTAGGAAACATGAATGAGTGGTTGAGAAAAGATGAAGGGGAGTTAGGATGGAATGATGTAGATTCGAATCTGGAGTCCACAAGGAGTAGTACGTTTAACCGATCTGAGTGGGGAGGCAAGTGCGAGAGTAGAGCATGAGCCATTGTGCGACGTCTTATGTTTTGTGTCATGATTTGAAATTTTTATATTGTCTTTTTCCGTCTGGAGCCATGTTGGAGCACGATTACTCTTGAGTTTTGTATCGATCTTATCTGAGTGATTTTGATTATAGTGTTTACTTGATTGTTGGAATTGTTCCAAGAGAGAGATGATTGTTTGCATGAAGTGTTGTCATAGGAGGGAGTACACTTGTAAAAGGGGGCATAGATAATTATGGTGGCCAACAGAATTATTCATGCGTCAAAACACAAGTGGACTTGCAAGTATGATAGCATGGATTGTGATGTTTATTAGGTGTTATGTGGTATATGTGTGTTATCATTGAGATGTGTGGTTTTGGAAGTAAGTATGCATGTGGAATAGGCCTTATAACTATGGTCGCGAACATAATTATAAGGGTATCACACATGTGGACTTGTGACCATGATTACATTGATTGATGTTTGTTGTTATATGTTATGGTAGATGTTATGTGATATCATGTTGATGATGGCAGTATGGTTAGAGAAGTGTTCTCTTAACCGTTTGGACAGTGGTTATATGTTGAGGTGTAGGTGGTAAGATTCCATCCTACACATCATATGCTGATACCTCAATTATCGGTTGGTACTAATGTGGTGACATTAAGTTGATTCGTTTGCTAGACTCTTCGTTTGTATACCTAATTCTCTAGATGGCATCCCTATTCGTACCCTGATGGTACAGATGCCATATTCTTCCTATTCGGTGTCGTGATTGATATTAGTCATTCGGATTTGCTTTCATTGGGAATTGGTACGTTTCTTTGGTTATTCCATGCATTCATTCCTCGAATGAATGTTATACTATTCTTTGAGTACTGTTGGTTTGTGATAGGTTGGTGCGGATATTTAATCCCTCATTTACACACCAATTGGATTGTGACATGTTTTGCGATCTGATAGTATCGATGTTTTTCTATGATCATAATTCGACCGTTGTACGAATGAGTCTTTACGTTCTTCTCTTGGTTTGCAATGTATTTGCGTGAGTGTTGTATGAGTTCGCTTGATGATTATTGTGATGGAAGTAGCTTGTGGTAGAGGAGTAGAAGTAGATAAAGTTATTCGTGGGTGTACTATAATATTAGAGGGTATTTCTTTTATGGTTGATTTGATACCTTTTTGGACATGGAAGTTTTGATGTGGTGATAGAGATGAATTGGTTGGCTAGGCATAAGGCTGAAGTAATATGTCATGAAAAGGTGGTTCGTATCCCTTTTGAGAATGGCTATGTACTACGAGTACAAGGGGTTTATTCTACCTAGTCATTCCCTGTAGGGAGCATTTGTGTTGTTTGATAAGAAGAAGGATGGTTCGTTCAGGATGTGTATTGATTATCGGCAGTTGAACAAGTTAACGGTTAAAAATCAGTATTCATGGATTTGATGAATCGCGTCTGTAAGCCTTATTTGGATAAGTTTGTGATTGTGTTCATCGACGATATCTTGATCTATTCTAAGACGAAGGAAGATCGTGGAGAACATATGAAGTTGATACTTGGTTGCTAGAGAATGAGAAGTTGTATGTCAAGTTATCGAAATGTGAGCTTTCGTTACAAGAGGTACATTTTCTTGGATGTGTGGTGAATAGTGAAGGTGCACATGTGGATCCTAGTAAGATTGAAGCGGTCAAAAATTGGAAGGCTCCTACGACGCCGTCTGAGATACGCTCTTTCTTAGGATTGGCTGGGTGCTGCAGAAGATTTATAGCGAACTTTTCGAAGAATGTTAAACCCCTCACTTTGTTGACTTTGAAGAACAAGAAGTATGTTTGGGGAGAAGAACGGGAGATGGCTTTTCAGTCATTGAAGGATAGTTTGTATAATGCATCTATTTAGACGTTACCTAACGGGCCAGATGATTTTGTGGTATATTGTGATGCGTCGAATCAAGGTTTTGGGTGTGTGTTAATGCAAAGAGGGAAAGTGATAGCCTATGCATCTCGACAACTCAAGATTCATGAGAAGAGTTATACCACTCATGATCTAGAGCTTGGTGCGGTGGTATTCGCTCTCAAGAATTGGAGACATTACTGGTATGGCACGAAGAGTATTGTTTACACTGTACATAAGGGTCTTCAGCATATTTTTACTTGGAAGAAGTTGAATATGCGCCAAAGAAGATGGATTGAACTGTTTAGTGATTATGATTGCGGAATTCGCTATCATCTCGGAAAAAGCGAATGTGGTGGCTGATGCGTTGAGTAGGAAGGAGAGGATTAAGCTTAAACGTGTGCGAGCTATGGGCATGACGTTGTAGTCAGGAATCAAGAGTAAGATATTGGCAGCGCATGAGGAAGCTCTGAAGGATGAGAGCGCTATGGCTGAGATGCTGCGTGGGATTAGATCAACAAATGGAGAGAAAGGAGGATGGTGGAGTGTATTTCTTAGATCGGATATGGGTTCCACTAGTAGAACATGTAAGAAGAATGATTACGTGGTTTAGACCAGCTAATGGAAAGGAATGAATATGGAGAATGGTACTTTGCGGAACAGTTATTGGTTCCACTAGAAGGAGGCATAAGGACATCAAACATGCAAGGTATTTGATACATCCTAGAATGGATAAGACGTATTATTACCTTAGCAAGAAATGTATTGAGGAGCAAGTATGAAGAGGAATACAAGTGCCTTAGCAAGTATTTGATAAGCTTGAAGGTGAAGGTTGATATCAACAACTATTAGGATGATGCAATAGCAAGAAATATCTGGAGATTTTGATGCAGAAAAGTTAGCAAGACGTTACATTTGAGGGGATGGTAGAAAGACGTGGAGTGTTGTGTCAATCAGCTTATACCAAGATGAAATACTTACTTCGCGATTGTGGTAAATGTTTTATAGAGCTTTGGGAACGCGTATGTAGGTAAGTACGACTTATCATTCTTAAATTAATGGACTAAGTGAGCGTACAACCAGGCGTTGGATAGTATGCTGAAAGCGTGAGTGTGATTGATGTTGGAGGAAGTTGGGGTATGCATTTACCCTTAGCTGAGTTCTCCTATAACAACAATTAATATTCTAGTATTGAGTATGTGCCGTTTGAGATAGTGTATGGAAGGAAGTGTAGATCACCTGTTCTGTGGGTAAAGGTTGGAACAAGCCAACTAATTAGTCCTGAACAGGAACGAGAGATTACGGATAAGGTTTGCAGATTTAAGAAAGACTTAAGACAACAAGAGATCGTCAAAAGAGTTATGCGGATAATCGCCGTAAACCTTTGGAGTTTAATGTTGGTGATGTTGAAAGTGTCTCATTGGAAAGGTATTGTGCGTTTCGGTAAGAAAGGCAAGTTAGCACTGAGTTATGTAGGATCGTTTTAGAATTTGGAAAGGATTTGACTTGTGGTATATCGGTTGAAGTTACGTGAGGAATAAAGTGGTGTACAAGATACATTTCACGTATCTAATCTGAAGAAGTGTTTGGCGGATGCTAGTTTGCATGTGCCATTAGATGAGGTTAAGGTTGACAAAACCTTTCAGTTTGATGTGGAACGTGTTGAGATTATGGATTGAGATGTTAAGAGTGGAAGCGTGGTAAGTTAGCATTGGTGAAAGTACGATGGGATTTGAATCGTGGTCCTGAGTTTACTTGGGAACGTGAGGATCAGATGAGATTTAAGCATCCGAATTTGTTTTGCTGATGTGGTTGGTGAGTAAATCGTTTGTAGTTGGACTTAGATTGTGGTAGTTAGATGTGGGGATATCATATTTACCGGTGAGAAGTCGTTTGAATCATAGGTGTTATTGATCGGGGTAGTGTATCTATTTTTTATTCGTGTGTGGTTGGAGTATCAGGATGTTTTCGATCGTGTGAATTCGGGTATCTAGTTGGTTCATGTTTTGTGGTTTTTTCTCTGTGATTTTTATATCGTAGTAGAATCCCACATCATCATAAGAATGGTTAACGATTTATGGTTTTATGGTGTGGTATTATTCCGCTTTGATATCCATAAATTTTCTTGATGTTATTGATGAGACGAGTTGTTAAATCTCGGGACGCGATTTCCCTAAGTGGGGGATGATGTGACAACTGTGATTTTAGCAGGTTAGTTTGACTAATAGTCTCTAGTTGTTTAACTTCGCTTGGTGTGACTTTAGTGTTTTATGTGGTATATGTGTGAGATATATATGGTATAGTTATGAATTAGTAGGAGTGTGGCACTAAATCCCTTTGCCTGTAAGGTTATTGAGATGATTTGAGTGGTGTTGAGTTTGGATAAATTCATTTTTAACATCTTTGTGGTGTAGAAGTGAATTGTGTAGTTTTGGTGTTTTGCGGTTTTGTGTAACAAGTCTTCGTTCAAGTATTTGAGCGTTGGTAAGTTACGAGAAGGTTGTTTTCATGGGATATGTTTATAGAGTGTGTGAAATTCTATTTTTGGAAACTTTGTTTTGAAAATGATTATTTTTCTGGATTGTCGTAAAATTAAGGTTTATCGCGAAAGACGTTAGGTTTCATTATGGGAATACATAAAATATGAAAAGTATGAGGTTTTGAGTGTAATAATTTAATTTAATAAAAAAATAATATAAAAATATATATGGAGGGGTGGGCGGCCAAGTAGGGGAAAAACAAAGAAGAAGGAAACCCAATTGTAGCCCAATTACAATTTTAAGCTAAGGAATCCTAGTCCAACCCAAATAAGCCCAACCCCAACCCATATAATCATAACAAACGACCCAAACCCCTCTTTTTCTGTAAATTATGATCGACCAAGCAAAGGAGGAGAAGAAAAAAATTAGGGTTTTGCTTTTGAAGCCAAAAATCAAGCGCAAGGTATACTTTTGATATTAGTTTTCATCCAATTAATGTTTTATTGTTATAATTCGTGTAATATAAATTATGATGGAATTATGGTTTATAAACTTATGTAATTTTATAATGTAAAACATGTTAGGATCATTAATTGGTAATGGTATGAGGTTTGGTTAAGCGAATCGAGTGTAAAACACGTTAGTTTGCAAGTTAGGGATTGGACAGAAAGTTAGGGCTGTAAAGATATGAAGTTATTTACTAGATGGTAATGAGTTAGATCACGAATTTTAACTCTAAATTTTAGTTCAAAGAAAGAGCTTTTCAAAAAGTCCAACCACGACTGATTTCGAGGTCGGGAAGTTAGTCTTTTGATTTTTACGAGATAAGGTGTCAAAGCTGTTAAACCGGGACAGGATTTGGGTAAAAGTTTGATGGTGAGTTGTGGGTGAAAAGTGTTATTAAGGTTAGCCCTTCTGGGAAAGTTAAGTCTTAGGTTATCTTAGACTCCCACGAAAAGGATTCGCGATAAAAAGTTGTAGAAGTATTTTTATAAAATCAAAACTTTTTGGTGTGGGTTCAGATCCGAATCTAAATAGTTAACAAGTTTGATTTTCTTATGGGTATTTGTGTGTGTTATTAGACCATGGGATTCTGGGATTAGCTTGTATGCTCATGAGAGACCATGGTGAATTTTTGGTGTGAGTTGTTAAGCTTGTATGGTTATTATTTTATGTGGGTGAATGTACCCCAAAATTCTGCGTTTTCTGAAAATATAAGTTCAAGGGATTTAGTGAGCATTATTGGTTGTTGGTTTATTTATGGGGTATTGTTAAAACACTTCGTGTTTGTACTTTTCTCTACTTATGTGCATTGTAGTATTTCTCTATCTAGACGCCATGTGTTGTGATGATATCTATGAAGTTACATCCTCGTGTTTCCGCCTTGGTGAGGTTTGACATGTAGGGATGGGAAAAAAAATCATACCCGATGGGGACCCGATCCCCAAACCTGGTTTGACTAGGGAATCCCCATTTGACCAAGGATGGAGACGATGATGTAGAATCCTGAATTACGTAATTGGGTATGAGGCGGGGATGGGGATAACATCAATCCCCGAACACGGCTTCGATATTTTTAATGTATAAATATTTGAAAGTTATATCTATAGCCATACAATACTTACTTTGTATGTATATCTCTATGAGCATTGACGTGTAATGCATATGCATGTGTAATATTTAAGTGATTAAATAGCTTAAAAGGTATAAACAATTAAACACTAATTATTATATATTACTTAACCATTAATTTTGTCCGAATACTCAAATACAATGCACGTTATTCCTATATTATACGTGTTGTTTCAATATTTTACTATGCTTCGAACGGGGATGGGGATGAGAAATACAATCGCTGAAATTTCCCGACCGGTTGCCATCCCTAGTTGGGTACAGAAAATCATTTACGCTTTTACATACAAGAATGTTCACAAATACTATATACTTAACAGGGTTGTTTTTGAGTTTTTTTAGGCCCGGTGAAAATCAATAATCAGGTTTTCAAAAACTAATGTTATATAAAATGTGTCACCGTTTTATAAGATATAATGTAAACTAACCATTTAAACATTTAACATACCACCCATTTAAGTTGTTTTATCATCTAACTGGTTTTTTTCTTCCAAAAAAATATGTATATAATTATTCATGTGAAAATTTTGTGGACCCAATAATATTTTGAGCCTTGGGTCTTGTCGATACTTATAATTTTCTTTACTACAAGGTTTGTTTATGTTTTTTTTTTTACCTAATGTAAATAATTTATACCCAACATAAGTCATATAACTGACTAGGGGTGAAAACGAGCCGAGCCGAGCCCGAGCCTACCAGAGCTCGAGCTCGGCTCGTTTACATGTATAAAGCTCGAGCTCGGGCTCGAGCTCGTTTCGAGCTTTATATATTGACCTCGAGCTCGGCTCGTGAAAATTTTCACAAGCTCGAGCTCGGGCTCGGGCTCGACTAATTTATATAAAGTTTTAAAGAAAACAAAGTTCAAATAGAGCTCGGCTCGTTAATTACATAAGGCTCGAGCTCGTTTACTACTTTTAAGCTCGTTTATACGTATAGACAATATATATACGTATATATTTCTAGGGCTCGTTTAGGCTCGCGAGTCTACTCGAGCTTTTTGTATAGAGCTCGGGCTCGAGCTCGATTATTAAATGAGCTCAAACTTAGGCTCGAGCTCGGGCTCGGGCTCGTTTAGGCTCGGCTCGTTCGAGCTTTTTACCGATCCGATCCCGAGCTTTTCACGAGCGGCTCGGCTCGTTTCCACCCCTATAACTGACCAACGAAATGAAATAGCAAAAGTCATATAATTGACCAAAGAAATGAAATGTTTAGACCAACATATAACTAAGGACGAGAAAAAAGAATCCAAGAAATGAATTCGTGAGTGCAAAGTGAAAACTAGAATGAAATCAACGTTATGAGGCTAGGCTCGGGGCAATTTGGTGGTACCCGACCTGTTTACCAAAAACCAATACTCTCTGAGCCAAAAGCCGGAAAAGGTATTGTCATTACTTTATTTTTTTTATTTTTTATTTTATTTTTTATTTTTTTTTCTATCTTAAATATGTTTGATCGTCACATGTTTAAGCTAGAGATATATGGTCAAACATTTTTCTAGTTTTAGAATTGATGTAATGATTTTAAGTTTGTTCTATTCTTGCAACATATGATATCAAGGCATTACTTTATTTCGATTTACATTTTCTATTTATTATTTTACCTCAAACATCACCAATTATTATTTTCAAAAGAAAAAAATTACATATTTGACGCGTTGTACTGATTTTGAAAATGTAATAAGGGCATATAATGTATCATATGTGTTTAGTTTGAAAGAGGTGAGAGTTAAAAGGAAAGAACAATCTTGGACTTGGAAAATTAACAAGATCAGTAATGGTTTGTAACTTGGTAGTTTGTATTAGCCTATAACTCTATAAGTTTTTATTTATGTGTTTATTTATTTTTTTTAGCAAAACTCAAGTTGATATACAAGAAAAACAAGTGTTGTAGATTCAAAACTTGTTTGGGACAAACGGCGAAAGACTTTGAAAGCAAGTTTTATAGTTTTGCGATTTTTACCAATTTACACAACAATGCAGATGTTTTTTCATTTAATGCAACTATCCATGTGTTTATAATAATCATTTAATGCATGTTGATGTCACTATAATTGTAATTAATGGTAAAAGAATGGTACTAAAATGAGATATGGATGCATTAATGATAAATATTGACTTTTGCTGAATGAATTGGTAAGAAGATAAAATTAACATTGAATGAGTTAATATGTCATTTTCCTTAAATACGAAAGAAAAAAAAGTTGAAAAAACAGTTGATCAATTGTGACATAACTAGTAGGGTAACCGCGCGTTACGACAATGTGTACCTTCTAAATAAAATTTTTGACGATCAATATTTTTTAATTACATACTTTTCGTGATAATAACTTTACATATGACAAAAAATTTGGAATAACTTTATCGTACATTATCTCTTATTAAAATTTCAAGTACATATGCATCACGATGTAATAAAGATACAAAAACGGTGGTCAATATTATTACAAGGTTGTGATTATTGGCGGTGAAAAGCTTGTTAATCAGTAAATGTTTTAGTCAAAATATTATATAACGTATAAACATAAAGAAGTATATATTAATTTTTGTGCAATATATGATCAATGGGGCAACTTCATATATCCCCTTATTAAATTTAATAATTTCGTATATACCTAAACATGTTTTAAAAACATTGTACATTATAAATTCAATGATTGCACTTGGGTATATGTAAGTTTAATCATGAAAATATGGTGATATATAAAATTAATCCATGATTAATAATATATATCGCATTGAAATATGGTGATATATGAAATTAATCCATGATTAATAATATACATCGCATTGCTTATATAAATTATGATATTCAAAAACTACACATTTTCATGCTTTATAAATCACATTAAAGTCTTTATCTTTGACATGTACGATTATTTTCGATCGAATTTATTAGCAAAATGATTAGGATTTTACTAAACTTGTACATAGATAGATAATTAACGTGTTTTGAATATGCAAGTTTAGTAAATTTTAAATAGCCATAATCAAACAAAAAGTTGACATTAAAATTACAAAATTTGACATTAAAATTAAATTAACGAATGTTTTAAAGTAAAATAATTATTATTTAATGTATTATGTATAATATTAACTGCTTGTACATATTTCATATTATTTTGTGTTCTATAAAGCTTAAATACATTTAATAGAGGAAACGACATTCCTCCATTATATGTAACTAAACGAATACTCGCGTAAGGCGGCGGTGTATAGCGGCAAATAAATGCAAACTTGTCGATTTGGTTTGACCTTTGAGTGTTCAATTTGTAGTCATTGCGAGAAAGTTTATTGTTAAAAATAAAATAAATAAAAGTTTAGGAATTAAACAATATTTAAATTATTAAAATAATAATATATGTTGTTACTATTTTTAATTAAAGTACGTAAAATTTGAAAATGTAAATGGTATTTTAGGTATAACACATTACTCACTTTTAAGTTTTTTAGATTTAAAAAAAGTTATTCGTGTTTTATATAGATATAGATATAGATTGTGGATGTAACCAGTTGCTTGGAAGCAGAGATCATCGAGTAAAATTTTTAAAAGCTCGAGGGTAAAGTGAAAATGTAGGATTTACGATAACATTGTTGTGACTTGTGAGTTTTAAAATTTCTTAATTTGGCTTAATACTTTTATCTCAAACCATATACTCCCTCCGTCTCATATTAAATGTCCACTATTGACTTTTGGATTCTTTTTTCTACAACTTTGACCTTAAATATTTTCATTTGTATTATATAATATTTGATGAAAGTTATATCTAACGAAAATACATTTAAACTCAATTGATTCATATATTTTGCATCAAGTATTATATAATACACATAAAGATATTTAAAGTCAAAGTTTATAAAAAAAAACTTTGAAAAGTCAAAGTGGACATTTAATATGAGACGGAGGGAGTATAATACGATAAGATGATCGATTTTTTATCTCCCACAATTTGCACTCGACAAATATAAACAAACAGAAGCCAAAATTAAACTTAAACAACAATATAAAAAGCTCAAATAGTTTGAATTAAAATAAACAAAAGATTAGAAATTCACAATAGTCATTAAGCACTTGAATAAAACAATAACCTTATTTCATGCATGAAATATATTACACCACAACTTAAAGGACCCAATCTGTAACTTTCAAACTCAAAATTCATTAATACGACAGCCAAAAAAAAAAATGATTTAATACGTTATAATAATACTTTTGACTAAAACATTTACCGTGATTAAGAAAAGAATTCATCGCGCGCCAAAGTAGATCCACACCTTGAATAATAATTGACCACCGTTCATTTGTATCTTTATTACATCGTGATGCATATGCTACTTGAAATTTAATAAGAGATAGTGTACGATAGGAACGTTATTCCAAATTATGTTTTTTTTAAAAATTTTTTGGAATTGAATATATTTTTTATAAAAACAAATAATTTAATCTTTGTTTGTTTGATTTATGATGGTTTCGAATTATGTCTTTATTATTAAAGATAATTATTTAAAAATTTAATCTATTCGTTAATTGTACGTCTTATCTATATTTTTCTGTATCTTATCTTACCTTGTGTCTTGGATAAATATGAAACCAATTATCTAATAAGAAAATAATCCTTTTTTTTTGTTTTTTTCTAAAATAATAATGTTATCGCTACTAAATAAGGTTCATGGTGTTAGTTTTTTTTGAAATGGAAAAGTCCCTACTTGGGGTTTTGTTTTATATCATACAAAGAATGGGTAATTAGCAAACGC
>LBNU01019199.1:9369-20810 GCA_014162995.1 Artemisia annua
TTACAAGCCCTAGAAATATAAAAAGCTTATTTTGGTTAAACTAGATTAATATAGCTTATTTTGAGTTTTTAGTTTGCTTAATATTGAGTCTAAATAAGTTTTCATTGAGTCACTTTTGAGTTTTGGGTTTTTCTTCACGTTAAAATTTAGTTATTTACTCTTGCAAGTTAGAAACTTGTCACGTAAAAAATTTTCTCAAAACATTAGGGTTTAGCGAATATGGTACTTTAGGTTTTAGCGAATAGGGTCTTTTTTCCAAATTAGCGAATATCAATTTAATATAATAGCGAATAAGAAAAAAAAAGAAAAAGTTGCGAATAAGAAAAAGGTAGTAGCGAATAAGAAAAAAAAAAATAATATAATAGCGAATAAGAAAAAAAAGAAAAAGTTGCGAATAAGAAAAAGAAAAAAAAAGTTGCGAATAAGAAAAAAAAAAAAAAATAGCGAGTAAGGTTTTTTTTACATTTTGCGAATATGGTTTTTGATTTTTTCTTGCGAATATGATTTTTGATTTGTGTTGCGAATATAGTTCTTGAGTTGCGAGTAAGCAATTTCTTTACACTCCATCGTTTATCGAGTGGAGTTTTCTTTTATTGTTTTCGTACCGTTACTCTGTCAAATTTTCGTCAAATCTTTTTAACTTAGTTTATTTTTCTTTTACTCGTTTGATTTTCTTAATCCAACTTCCTTTTCGTTAATTAAAATCACAAAAACATTTTCTTTATTGCTTTCGTGTTACATTTCTTTTATTTCTTTCTTAAACTTATGTTTTCTTTAATTGTTAGTATTATTTCTTTCTGTTTCGTTCTTTATTTAGTTTAAGTTTTCAATTAAGTTTTTGTAGTTTAATTAAAACAAAATCAAATCTTTTATAAATCCAATTCATAACACATAACTCACGACTTGAGTAACTTGATCAATTTCACCGCTCGTTGGGACAACGATACCCGTGGTTTAAGCTTCACCGCTTAGATTGCCTGCATCACTCACCCAATCTAGCTCGGGTGCTTACACTCCTTTTGTGAATAATCAACCAGCATCTCCTACCTTATCTAGTTCTCCACCAAGAAATTCACATCCTCTTCCAACAAACTCTCCAAATCATACAACTACATCACCAAATGGGCCTTTGAAATACATTCCTCCCACTCCACCATAATCTCCAACCCTTGGCAATCATCTTCCTTACTACTTTGTGAACAACCACACTGTGGGATGTGCATGCTTCTTTCACAACTTTCATCTCATCACCTCTCTAAGAGATGAACTTCACATCATGTTTGGACACATTGAGTTTCTTCTAGCTCAACAAAATGTGCAACCAACTCCCCTTGCCACCATGTCACCTTCGGCTCCACCTTCTTCCTCACCATCATCCTCTCCACCTTCGAACTATATATCTTAACATGTCTAGTTAAGAATAATCAAGTGGAAGCTATATTTTGGGCCAAGCATGTTTTGGGAAATAGCTTGTTGTGTTAATTGATAATTAATTGTTGTAGGATTTGATGATGATTATGTAAGACTTTTATCATGTATGGTTTTTCATGAATGAATGAATGAATGATTAGGTTTTAATTATATTAATATGTTGTGATGTTTATCTTGGTTGACTTGAAAATGGACTAAAATTATTCAACCTTAAAAATGAGAAGTTACTAAAATCACAACACAACTGCCAACCAGGATGCCTACTGGCGGCAATCCTTTATTGGATTGGCGGTCCCTAATCGGTAAAGGACTGTCCCCCCATTTACGGGACCATCATCAGTAGGAGCTAAAACTCAGATTTCTCTTCTATTTTCTATCTGATTCATACTCTATCTATTTGATTTCACCCTTCTATCTATCGTATTTCTCTATATCCTTCTATATATATGCATGTGCTCTGTCTCTAACTTGTTTTTGTAGCACATCACCATAGCTCGATTCCCCGGTGCCCTCATCTAGGGAGAGCACTAAGCTAGGGGAGCTTGTATTCCGTCGATCTCTTTTATCTCCTTAAATCGATGATGCCCTCTTGGTTCTACACACAGAGGATGTTTGTATTCTGTCGAATTCTTTCCTCTCTTCAACTTCGATGAAACCTTTTTGATTCTACAAAAAGGGGGAGAAGTAACGGGAAACTCATTAAAAATTTATCAACACATAATTTTACCTAAAATGAGTTTATATTTTGTAATCATCAAAAAGGGGGAGATTGTTAATACAAATAATGTCTAAAATGTTATTCGCATTATTCGGTCTTCTTACGTTTTGATAATCACAAAATATAACCACATGTTACGTAAAGTTAAGGTTAATAAGGTTTTAATCGAGGAAACTCGTTTCTTCCACGTAGCTACTACAACGTCACTTCAGGTATGAACAAACTTTATTCTGACATTATTAAAGTGATCAAAGATTTTATTTTCTCCTAAACTTACATTTTTAAGTATGACAAAACATTTTTCACAAAAGTATTTTTGTGTTTTTAAAAAATTGTTTTATTAAGAAAATATATTCCAATTTCAAATATACAACAGCTATATTTCCCCCCAAAACAGTTAAGTCTTCACCACGTCAGGACAAAAAAAGGAGCGTCTTGTCGGGAAGGTCCCTTAAATGGACAGACGGACCCTTAGTGATAAAGGACCGTCCCATATTTAAAGGACCGTTGTCTCCTTTCCTGTCGTGTATAAACACTGAACTGTTCCTTCTCAGAAAAATAATCCTCTTGGCACAAAACTTTCTGTTTCATTCTTTCTTCTTCTTTGATCACTATAACATGTCGGTATTTGTTTATAAGTGATTTCCTCTTCCTCTATATCAAAGTGCAAGAGAAGAACTCTCGACGTAGATGAAGAATCGAGATGTTATAAGAGTCCACACACAAACGTAACAAGTGTTGTGGTTCTATTCTTCCCTCTATTTTTTTCTTGTAAATATTGTAAATATTTCCAACTTGTGTGTGAGTCGAGGATGGAGTTATTTGTGTGAACTTGGAAGAAGGTGAAGATCCAAGAAGTCTTGTAACTAGAATAGGTCTTTTATTTGTTGTAAGGAGAGTGGTGAAGACTAGAACATAGTGAAGTTCTAGTGTGTAATTTAGGACTTAGTGAATTCGGTGTGTGAAGGCTTGGATCGGGAAAGGATTCAAGTGTGTCTGTGTGTGAAGGCTTAGATTGGGTGAAGATCCAAGTAGGACAAGTGTGCTTGTTCGTGTGGCCACATGGGCCTTGGAGTAGATTGGTTCCAGCTACGATTAGAACTCGACATTTCGCTTAGTGTTGTTAAACTTGGTGTAAGCTTGTGTATGGATTGCTCCGCGTGAAGGAGTGTGTTGATATAGTGATTGATAATTCTCGAGTGTGGTACTCGGAGAGTGGAGTAGGACGAATAGTGAGCTTCGTGCTGAACCACTATAAATCTCGGCGTCTCTTTGGTTGTGTTCTTTCTTTTGCTCTTTACTTTGCTTGCATATTTATATTCATTGTTAGCTTAATATATATCCCATAACTAGTAGAATTCAACAAGCTTGTAAAAGAAAATTAACCGTACCTAAAAACGGCGAAACATTTTAACAAGTAAATAGAAACGGTGAAACTATTCAACCCCCCTTCTAGTTTCTACAATATTATTAGTAGATACTATCCACAAATTACAAAAACATAGTTCAATTTACACAATTTTATTTTCACAGTTTTAAAAAATGTGTAAGATTTTATATGTTTATTAACACTTAATAATGTGTAACAATTGGTTACATTAATAAATGTTGAAAGAAATAGTAAAAGAACATATTTTTTCACACTTATAATTGTATGAAAAAAAAATCACACTTAAAAGTGTGAAAATATCTAAAATTTCTCAACACTTTCAAGTGTGGAAATTAAGTATAACACCCAGTTTTTCCATACTTGAAGAAGTGTGGTAAATTTAGTTGTTACAATAACTACACATATAAGTGTGATAATTTCTTATATTTTTCTACACTTCAAAGTGTAAATTGTTTTGATAAAAAATTTGTTGTTTTACAATTTTTTGCACAGTTATACATGTAATCAGTTTTTACACATTATCAATTATTGATAAACTAATAAAATTTTACACTATTTTTAAAATTGTGGAGGAAAAAACTTGTAGATTTGACTATTTATTTGTAGTGACGCTAATTTTATAAATTAATGTGACATTATATGTTTTACGTAAATAGAAAAATTAGTTTTAAAATAACTACGTGTATATAGAATTACTTATATGAGTTATAGATATAAGAAAATAAAAAAATGAAATGATTTTTCATTATTGCAATTGAAGTAATGAGCCTTACATCAATCCCCGTACGAAATACGTAAAACACATTATTGTATTCTAAATGGAGGTAAATAAACACTATTAATAAATAAAGGAGCTATATGAAATATGTAAACAAAGTCAATTCATCTAGTGGGTCCATTTTTATTTTCTTTATTGAAAGACCCATGTATACAAAAAGAATTGAAAGGAACCCATATTTGCAAAAAGTCTTGTAAAACACACCACTAAAAAAAAGACGAGAGAAGAATAGAGGGAAAGTCTCGCAAGACATAACATTGATACACACCTTATTAGCCATAAGGTAGGAGGTATTTATACCCTTACAACCGAACGCTTGAGAGACCTCTCAACTTTGAGTTTTCCCTTGCAACTATAAAAGTGTTGCGAGAGTAATTGGTCTCTCAACAACCATAATGTTTACAACTATCACCCTATCAATTACATAGTTTACATAGAGTCGTTGCACTTATGATTTACACTTTTTGTGTTCTAACACTTCCTTTTTACTACAAACTCAGTTTTGACCAATTTCCGCAAACCACACTGATTATAACTTGCTTTTATACATCACTAAGTGTAACCAAGTAGTACACAAGTGTTCATACATAAAAGTACCCATGACATTTGAATATGGGTAAAAACGGCATTACGCCAAAGACCCTGTAACATATACATATAACATAAGTTTAGTACTTTCAACATCAATTCTGCATTTTTACTTGACGCAACTTGACATGACGCAAAAGGGTGTTTTAGTCATATGAAAGAGGGTTAGAAAAATGTTCACTACGTCCTAGCAAAAACCCGCTAAGTTCTTCCCTTGCACATTGGTCTCACTTGGCTCACCTATATCAAAAACATGAAAGAAGCAACATAAGCACACAATTTAGTAAGTAAACATAGTATAAACTAAGAACACGAAGTATTAAAAGTATCTAAGCATTGTTTCACATAATATGGGTCGTTCCATGACCATGAGTGATTCTTGAGCACGGATCCCCTACCTAGGACGTTATGACCACTTCACTTCACAAAGAAAGATACAATGCCTTTTTGCATGACTCCACAAAAGGATCGTGAGTGCCATTGTGCATGGTACTTCCCATAGGAATTCATAAGTTCCACTTACGAAACATGTGTGCCATTTACGCGCTAATCATTCACAAAAGTCATCTAAGTTCCATTTTCGGAACATAAGTGCCATTTATGCGCTAATCATCCACACAGGTCATCTAAGTTCCATTTTTAGAACATAAGTGCTGCTTAAACACTAAGACTCCATGTAGGATCACATGTAGGATTTACTTCACAAAGGAAGTCATTAACTCACTGAGTTCATAGATTCCACATAGGCTATCATGTAGGCTTTCACCACAAAGAAAGCCATTGATGCACTAAGCTCATAAATTCCATAGAGGCTATCATGTAGGCTTTACACCACAAAGAAAGTCATAGATGCACTAAGCTCATAAATTCCACATAGGCTATCATATAGGCTTTATACCACAAAAAGGCCATAGATGCACTAAGATTATATCCACGAAGGGTCATGATCATTACTCGAGCATAGTTATTGTAGAATATTGGATATCATAACACTAGGTCGGATTCAATAATAGTTCGATTAATTCTAAAGAGAGAAAGAGAGAGAGAGGGATATTCTAGTGAGAGAAAATAGAAATATATTAGCTTCAAAGTGAAAGAACATCCAACCCTCTCCCTTAGGTGGGAGAGGGTATTTATACTAACTTACTAATGCCCCATGAAACAGGCTATGGAGTGAGCTGACAGAGGATAAAGACCCGACCCACTCCACGAATACTATTTACAATAATCTTAACTAACTAATACTAATAAGTCTACAAGCATTCAATAACATAAGTTTCCTAGCTCGTAGTCGGTATCCTTCATGAATGAGCAAACATTGTACTTTGAGTAGTGATCCCTGGATGAATGCTTCAATGGTGAGCGATATCGTTGAACTTTCATCATGATTAACATCTTTAGTAGTCTTTGTGCTATTCTCTTTGTAATTGTGTATCATTGTGAGGTAGTGATCATAGAACCGGCATGCTCACACCGTTGGGATCATGAAATTCCATGTCAGAGCTGCGGAAGCATGAGGCGAAGCTGTAATGATAATCATGACATCTCTGAGTGCTAGGTGGAAGGTGTGAGCATGAGGTGATAATGTCGACATCTCTTTGTCAATCAGCTACAAGCTCAAGAAGTTCCTGCATATGACAGTTAGCAATAAAACGTCCGGTACTTACAGGTTCGGACTTAGAGATTGTTAACCGCATAGTGTGAAAACTTTCTCTAAACCTTACCAAGGGCGTTCCTAAATCGGATACCCTCGAAAGGGCTTACAAGATCTACCGAGGTAGATCAACGATTAGGTGAGTCACTGGAGATCACTCCACGACTGTAGACCGTTTTGAAACCGCCATGATCACTAAGCTTAATCCACAAGGAATTACCGAAGTGACCTGCTTTCAGGGCTGTTTGATATTGACCCTGGCAGGAATTTCCATTCAATCACTGGGGGTCACATTAGTAACTTCCCTCGTAAATGTTCTGGCAGATTCCTAAGATCTGCATAGGACTCATAAAATTACGACTGGTGTCCTTAATGTTGAACATCCAGGGTAGAAGAAGCACGTGTTCCTATGAGATCTTTTGATGCATCTCGTGGCTCTAGACTCGATAAGTGCATGATTTGGTCGTCGGAGACTGGAGCGGTGTCTCCTGTTTCAATATCAACATGGCTCGTAATGAGCGGTCGATAGATTATGCAGGGTTCCCCGTGAGAATGAAACAAGCTCTTTTGAGAGAACTTGAGTGGCTTAGAAGGTTAAGTGTAGTGTGTCACTAGGTCCATGACCTCTTGTCTTCAATACCGGTGTCGCCTTAGCAACAACCAGTAGCAAATGAGTTGAACCCGGTTTCTGCCCTAAGGTTGAATAAATGGAGGGCTATTTCTTTTCACCCTTTCTCATTTCATTTCTTTTTAATTCTTCAAACCCTTCTTTCCCCTTTCTCACATTATCCTTTTTTTTTATTTATTTTTTATTTTTTTTTTCATAATCATACCTAATGACTTTCTAATACTATCTAATTTGGTATTGTCCTTGGGTAGATCCCTCCGGCTCTGGCGGATCATAGGACGGTTTTCCTAACCTTAGCCACCTTATAACTTTTTGACTATCCTATGTTGCCATTAACCAAATATTTGAAAAATCACTCAAAGTGTTTATGATTTAAAAAAACATATTATGTTTAACACTTTGAGAGTTTTATATTTTCCAAATGCTCCCCCTTAACATGTGCTCATATGTTTTAAATTAAAATTTGCACATGATGGGTAGAGTTCGCACTTTTTTGAATTGATCCACCTTAAGTGAATGATGCGCGTGATGTGTCGTTGCGGTTTAGCAGTATTAATGCCTACTCAAGTTTTAAATTTATATTTAGCCGAATTATCAATAACACACACACTTAACGAGCAGTGTACCCGGTCAGTTTGTATATAATGGTAAGTAGAGTGTCGATCACTAAGAGTGGAATGTATTATCTAGTTATCCTAATCAGTATTTTAATATTCTAAGATAGTTTTACAGCCTAATCTAACGCAGGGGGGGTTCAGCCTGAGAGACTGGCACAATTTGGTTATTAATTAAATAGTAAATTAAACTAATGAGCACAAATCAGCGAATAGCATACACGTACACAGATAGATAAAAGAGACTATAAGAAGACCTGTCCTGATAATTAAGTAGCTTGTCACTTGTTTTATTGCTAGTTTTATATGAAGTGTATATTAATTAAATCTTTCTCGTTGGTTTCATTATATCGGCGAGTAAACCCTTAATGATTACTTATGACTATCCTACTTATCCAAAGATGTCAGATAAAATAGGCGAGGAAGGGTATGGCAGCCCAAGCAGTGCTCAGCTAGACACAGAGGTTATCAATGCACTAATATAAATTCACCAAAGACATCAAACATATAAACTTTAATTGATGGGAAAGCAATTTTAAGGCGGGCATATGATTTTGCGTAGTCACATACTACCGACCATCAATCCTGATGAATTAAAGCTTACTATTACAATAAAACAAAACTAGTTAATGAATTGAATACATGCAGGACCTTCTTACAGCTCTAGTATCTTAGTTTGGGGCGTGTCTTGTGCTGCTTGTTCATCTGAATTCGGCTCCTTAGGGTTTGGTGGCACACTAAATTCGTCTAGGTCTTGGGGTATTGATGCGTGGTTTTGTGACCTTACAACATGTTTTACCTCTCAAGAGGCTTACAACCCCACCAGGCAGTGTACCTGACCGATGTAGTATAGGATAGTGGTAAGTACGGGGGATTGATCGTTCTCTCACAGGGAATAATGTTCGTTAGGACAGAAAAACTACTCTAATAGGTCTAAGGGTGAAGGAAGATTCTTTTTGTATTTTTATATTTTTAGGAAAGCAAGTAAAATCTCGGTTTTGAAGGAGTGGGCGGAATTAGTTGCTAGTCAACTAACCCAAGATAACTACAATTGCAAAAGAAAATAAAATAACTAAACTATTTGGTTGTGAAAACAGTATGGAGAAAAGTTGTGTTTACTTAGACTTCATTACTCCCTAACTATCTTTTACCGGTTAATTGATATGTATGTTACTTGTGTGGATGAAGGGTGTATTCCTAATAACTCATGGAGTGGCATACATATCTCTCAAATTCTATGAGCTCTTATCTCCTCCTATGCCATGCACGGCACAACCATAGGGATTGTAAACAGTGGCTCATGCGTTAAATACTACCTTAATAGCCTAGTATGCCTTGGCTAAATGTTTCCCAAGACGTTCAAGCACGTTACCATAAAGGAGGTTGGCCAGTCTTCTTGAGCCTAACATTGATGGAACAATCATCCCAACAAACAACAACACATCAATTAACAAATAACTAATAGTTAGGTTTCATTAGATCTAAGCAAACACAAGAAGAATTTAGCTACACATGTTAATTAAAAGACAAGCAAAAGAGATAATCAACCAACACATAGACATATTGATTGAATTAAAGTGAATACTTATCTTTAATGAAGCATGAGGGTTCCAAGGGTTGGAAACCCTAAAAAGTACAGAAAATTCATCTAGGGTTTGGTGCCAAAAGTTCTCCACAAAGTTCCACACTTAATGAATGAAAAATAGAAAACTATATATAGATTTTACATTCTGACGGCGTCAGGTTATAGAGGCTGACGCCGTCAGCTCGCCGCCATTAGGTTTCTCGGATGGCCTAGATCCACTTCTGACGCCGTCACTCTCTATTTCCTTCTAGGCCGTCACTCTTTAACTTATAACCTGACGGCCTACACCATACAACACCTGACGGCGTCAGGTGTAAAGTTCAAATTCTTTCTGGCCCGTCATTTGAAAATTGGTTTTCACTCTTTTGTCAATGCTTGCTGACGGCGTCACCTTGTGACTCTGACGCCGTCAGGTAGTAATTCCTGCTTCTTTTGAGACTTTGTCATTTTCTTCACTTTTATGCTCCAAAAATGTCAAAATATGCATGTTTTCCAGAATTCTTCTCAAAAGTACCTAAAATGACAAAAGGAATGATTTAGGGCAATATTTGATCACATTTATATGAATTAGGGCTTAAATGACCCCCTAAAAGTGTAACACTTTTTGTCTCATAAAATAACCTTACACTTGAGATTTGCTTGTCCTCAAGCAAATGAGCTTTTATTCCAATCAAAATATGAGTTAGGGGTCATTTAACATAAATATAAAAGTAATTACAACAAATAGTTATTAGACCCTAATCATAACAAGCACGGAAATCATACACTAGCACCTCACAAATAGTGTTTGGATTCTCTCATCTCTCAAATGTCATAGATTTATATCTCATAAATGAAAACGGAAAATAACACTCACTACCTGTCATAGCAAATAGATTACCATAGGCTTGGGAGAGGATCAATTATGTGGAAAACTAGAAGGGGGGGGGGGGGTTGAATAGTTTTACGTCCGTTTTAAATTTAAGAAAACAAGTTTGTTTTAAAAACATCGATTCTAGTTTATGTGAATTCAAGACTTGCACTATATGAACAACTATATATATAGCTAACTAGCAAACTAATATAATGTAAGTAAGTAAGTAATGAATGAAAAGAGTTAGAGAGATCAAACCACAACACAAGGATTTATAGTGGTTCGGCTACAAGGACACCTTCCTTGTTCCTACTCCACTCCCCGAGTCACCTACTCGAGAGTTTTCTTCACTATGTCAACAAACTCCTTTATGGCGGAGAAAACCTTAGACAACGTCGCTTACACCGGCTTAACGACACAAAGCTAAATGTCGGGTCCTAATCGTAGCTAGAACCAATCTCACAACACAACACGACTTCTCTTCTTCTTCACAATACAACACAACTTCTTCTTCTTCACAACACAACACAACTTCTTCTTCTTCACAACACAACACTACTTCTCCTTCTTCACAACACAACACTACTTCTTCACTACACTACTTATTACAAGCACAACACAACTATACAAGTAATGTACACAATATACAAAACTACACTACAATACTTTTTTGGGCCTTGTTTGTTGAAGGAGTATTCTTCTTTTGCACTTTGGATGAGGATGAATGTGGAGGGATTGAATCACTTGAAACAAGGATTAGTAATTTAATGATCAAAGGGTTTTGGAAGATGTTTAGAGAGATTTGAGATCTGAAATTTTCGTGCAAAAGGTGAGGAAAAATACCAGATTTAAGGTGGTATTTATAGGGGGAAAATTCTGACAAAATCTGACACAGGGAGCGTGCCGGTCCCCTTAATTCATGGCCGGCCCCCTTAAAATTAAGGGGGCCGCCCCTTATAATTAAGGGGGCCGACCAACTGTAACGGCCAGAATCTTTGTCTTTTGTGGGGAAAGTTTATTTGGTGAAAACTTAACTGATTTTGGTTAAAAATTTGAATTCATATATTTAGTATGATTAAAACATTTTTCTTTATTACCAAAATTGTTTTTCAAAAATATATAATATTAAATAAACTTTGTATTAATTAATTAAATACCCCTTTGATCATGAGATGTATTAAGCACTTGTTTATTCATACCTT
>LBNU01019200.1:3817-17324 GCA_014162995.1 Artemisia annua
GGATTTGCTTATTCATTGTGTTTAGCTTATTCAGTCCCTTTTTCTTGTTCCTTTAGCTTATCCCTAGTACCTTTAACTTGTGTTCATCTTATTTTACCTTTGTTTCATTTTGTGTAGCTTGTTGTGAGCTTATTAGAGCTTAAAATCTCACTTTGAGCCCAAAAGCTCAACTGTTGAGCTTAATAGCTCACACACAACTTATTTTTAAGTTTCAAAAATTCTTTTTTTCACAAAAGTTACTTATTTTCAGTGTTTAAACATCTGTCAAAAAGAAAAATCCCAAAATAATCACTTTTTAAGAAAAGTGATAACTTCTATTTAACATATTTTATCTTTTTAATTTTTCTTTTTAAATTTTTATTAAGTACTTATCTGTTTTTATAATTTTCTTAAATTCCTAGTATATTAAAGTACCTGTAGGAATATTTTCAGATTTTTCCCCATTTATTTGGTAATTATTGTAATTAAAATTAGTTTAATTAATAATTAAGTAATTTTAGTAAATTAAATAGTTCTGTTAATTTTTGTTAAACAGTAGCAGCTTTTTATATTTTTCCTAAGTTCTACATAATAATTATCACTTCTGGTAATTTTCCCATAATTTTCACTGTTCATATTTTAATTTCTAGATTTAATTTAAATTAAATTAGTTTAAATTAAAAAACCAAAAAGAAATTAGTTTAAGTGTTTAAATTTAATCCTAGATTCATTTTTATAATTTTCCTAGCTTGTACACATTATTTAGATTCTGTAAAAATTTGATTTGTAATTTTCTCTTTTCATTTTCTATTTTTCTTATTTAATCTAGTTTAAATAACCTTTAATTAATAGTTTAGTAATTAATTAATAAAAGTTCCAGAAAAAGACAAAAATATTTATTTTCAATTTTTACATTTCTTTTAAGTTATTTTAAAGGTTTAGAAATTAATTTTGCAATTTTCTAGTTTAAATTTGTAATCTTAATCATTTTTAGTATAAACTTTAATTAGTTTTTATTTACTTTTTAAATAGTTTTATTAAATAATTAATATTTAAATAATAAAATAATCAAAAAAATAATTTTATTTTTAATTTAATTTTCTTTTCATTTCAAGTTTGTAAAAGTTGCATTTTCACCCCCTGTAGTTTATTTTTGAATATTTCCACTTTTCCAGTATGCATTTAGGTTTTTAGGATTATTTGCATTTCTATATTTGTTAATACTGTTTTATTATCATTCCAAGCAATCATTAGTGTAAAATCAATCAAAATCTATATCTGGTTACTATTCTCAAATCACTCATTCCCAGAACGTTTCAAAAACACAATTTCAATCTCGCTGGGATATAACGACCCGGGGATACACTGTGCTTACACCGGATCATAAATTGATCACTTTCTCCATCATAGCTTGACTTAGTTGACCAGGAACCCTTGGTTGACTTAGTTGGCTGTTTGGGGGTAAGTCAAATTTTGGCGCCACTGCCGGGGAGGTTGTTGCGTGTTTTCAAAACGTTTAGGTTTAGTGGTTTTCAAAACCCTCCTTGTACAAATCACATCACTTTGTAAAAATTTTTGTAAAAATCTTAATCATATAAAAAAACAGTCATTAACACTTTTCCTAAAGTGTTAACAACACCGAAAAAATCATAAACAACAAAACAAATCGTGAAGTTAAATTACTTCGATTCTTTAAGATTACAACCTATACAGGTGGAATACGGAGGTTCTGACATTAAATTGCGAACCGAAGAGAGATCCATTCTTCTCTCCCGCCACCCTGCGAGTAGTCTTAAAGGAACGATTTTGGTTAACGAATCGATTCCAAAAATAATTTACAAGTCTTTTCACACACACCCAAAGAGCCAAAAACATTTGTTTTCTTGTTAATAATAAATACGTAAAACATTACCACCGCAAATCAAGGCAGAATACAACCCAACTGGGTGTATGACCATTAATAAGTTCCCAAACTAAAGATTAAAACTTGCCATTGTACTCTTGTGATTGGTGTACCTTTTTCAAAGAAGCCAGTCACATTGTAGTTATTGGTTTAAGTTCACTGTTGTTTTGCCTCGGTCTTGTTTTACTTGTGAATATTTTTAGTGCATGCGCACTCGTTCCCAGTCAATAAGAAATCGTCAAAGGAGCATAGCTGAATTGCTAGCTATTGAAGAAATACTCGTTAAAATGCCTGACGATGACCCTCAAGTTGAGAAATGATATTAGCAACTTCAGACAGCTTCCGAATGAGTCCTTATTTGAGGCATGGGAACGCTATAAGCTTGCAATTGATCGATGTCCAAATCATAACATGCTTCTTGTCACAATCATAGATACTTTCTATAATGGTATGACTCTTCGTCATCGTGACACGATCAATGCTGCTGCTGGAGGGACTTTCATGAAAAGGACCCCCGAGGAGTGCTATGATCTTATTGAAAACATGACTGCCCACCACAATTTCTGGGATTCCTCAGCTGAGAGGAATGATTCATGTAAATCTGTCACTCCAGCCTCCTCTGAAATAGCTGCTCTCACTAAAAAGATGGATGATTTGTCCACTGCTGTGTTGAGAATGCATCAATCTAATCAGAACATCAATCATCAAGTCAGAGCTGTCAGTCATAGTTGTGAAACATGTGGTGGTCCACATCCTTATACTGAGTGCCCAGCCACCGGTGGTTTCGCTCACGAGAACGTATATGCTGCTCAAGGTTCCTACAATGCGGGGGGTAACTCTTACCAACCACAGGGGGACCGTAATCTCTTAAGCTATCGTTCCAACAATTTCCTCGGACCACCCGGATTTAATCAGCCTCAAAACCAAAATGCTCAAAACCGGAACCAAAATTTTCATCAAAACCAAAATCGAATGAACCAAGGTTTTAACAACCAAGGGAATTTCAATTCCGGTCATAACCAGGGCTTTCAAAACCAAGGAAATTTTCAATGAAATCAAGGTCATGGTAATCAGGGTAATAATTTTCATAATCAGGGTAATTTTTAGGGAAACAATTTTCAGGGTAATAATAACCAACATCATTGGAATTTTCAAAACAATCGGGCTCAAAATGTTCCTAACAATCAAACTCAAGCCATTGTTCCAACTGGGCCTTCATCTGATGAGTTGCTTAAGCAATTCATGAAATCCCAAGAATAAATGAACAAGTTGTTGGTCAGCCAGATCTCTGAACTTAAGAAGTCTTTAAATGATCGACCCTCGGGCTCAGGAACACTTCCGAGCAACACGATCGCTAACCCGAGGGGCGATGTTAAGGCGATCACCACCCGAAGTGGAGTTTCATACAAAGGACCCACGGCTCCTGCTACCCCTTCTTCTCTTCCTCCACAGGTAGCGGAACGTGAACCTGAGGTTACTACGGACACGGTATTTCCTACTAATAACGGAGATACCGATGACGTCCACCCTCAAGTTGTCCCAGTCCCGAAACCCAAATCCAAACCTGGAGTTGTTTTTGAACCTCCAGTTGATCCCGTTGAAAAACAAAACCCCAACCCTCGATTCCTTATCCATCACGTTTACAAGATCAAAAGCTCCGCGAAAAAGCTAGTCACAAACTGGACAAATTTTTCCAGATTTTTAAAGAATTACATTTTGACATAAGCTTCGCGGATGCTTCTCTTCTGATGCCCAAGTTTGCATCAACGATCAAAAATCTGTTAAACAACAAGGAAAAACTCTTCGAGATGGCAAAAACTCCATTAAACGAGAACTGCTCTGCAGTTTTGTTGAAACAGCTTCCCGAAAAGCTGGGAGATCCCGGGAAATTCCTCATTCCTTGCATTTTCCCGGGGATGGTTGAATGCTATGCCTTGGCCGATCTTGGTGCAAGCATCAACCTAATGCCTCACTCAGTCTGGAAGAAACTTTCTCTTCCGGCACTCACTCCTACCTGCATGACTCTCGAGCTTGCAGATCGCTCTATATCTCGTCCCCTCGGTATTGCTGAGGACGTGTTCGTGAATGTAGGAAAGTTCCATTTTCTGGCAGATTTCGTGATTGTTGATTTCGATGCAGACCCGAGGGTTCCTCTCATTCTAGGGAGGGGATTCCTAAGAACGGGCCGTGCTTTAATCGATGTCTTTGATGAAGAAATCACACTGCGTGTTGGTAATGAAGCCATCACATTCAATCTTGATCAGACTTCGAGATACTCTTCCAATTATGACTCCGCAGAAATTAACAAAATCGATGTCATCGATATTGCTTCGGAAGAGTATTCTCAGGAAATTCTTGGTTTCACCGATAATTCTTTGAGTGGCAATCCCACTCCCTCTTCTCAACCTATCATTGCTAATTCTTCTCCTTCCCTAACTCCATTTGAGGGAAGTGACTTCATCTTAGAGGAAATAGAGGCCTTTCTCAAGAGTGATTCGATTCCCGAGGGAATTGATAACCAAGAGATTGACTCGGACAGGGATATACTTCTCCTTGAGAAGTTGTTGAATGAAGATCTCTCTCCTCCTCCTGTTCTTCCACAAAAACTTCATAACGAGGAAATCAAGTCTGTTGAGAAAATTGCTGAATTTCCTGAGGTCGAACTCAAAGACTTACCACCTCATCTCGAGTACGCATTTTTGGAGGGTGATGATAAATTACCCGTCATTATTGCTAAAGACTTAAAAGATGAGGAAAAAGCTGCTCTCATAATGGTTCTGAAGTCACACAAGCAAGCAATTGCTTGGAAACTCTCCGATATCAAGGGTATTAACCCTGAATTCCGTACCCACAAAATCTTAATGCAGGATGACTTTAAACCAGCAGTTCAACAACAGAGAAGGGGTTAATCCAAAAATTCACGAGGTTATCAAACTTCTTGATGCCGGATTGATTTACCCTATCTCTGACAGTCCTTGGGTTAGTCCCATTCATTGCGTTCCTAAAAAGGGTGGCATTACTGTTGTCACGAATGAAGAAAACGAGTTAATTCCAACTCGATTGGTTACGGGATGTAGAGTATGCATTGACTATCGCAAGTTAAATGACGCCACCCGTAAAGACCATTTTCCTCTACCCTTCATGGACCAGATGCTCGAGAGATTAGCGGGAAACGAGTACTATTGTTTCCTAGACGGTTTCTAGGGTTACTTCCAGATTCCCATTGATCCGAAGGATCAAGAAAAGACTACCTTTACATGCCTCTACGGAACTTTTGCCTACCGACGTATGCCTTTTGGCTTATGTAATGCTCCAGGCACGTTCCAACGGTGTATGATGGCCATATTTCACGACATGATCGGGAAAACTATGGAGGTCTTTATGGATGATTTCTCGGTCATTGGGAATTCTTTCCAATCATGTCTCTCCCATTTAGATAACATGCTCAAACGGTGTTAAGACACCAATCTTTGTCTAAATTGGGAGAAGAGTCACTTTATGGTCAAGGAAGGCATTATCCTCGGCCATAAGATTTCTAAGAACGGGATTGAGGTCGACAGAGCTAAAGTCGATGTCATTGCTAAACTACCTCACACCACAGTTAAAGGTGTCAGGAGTTTCCTAGGTCATGCCGGATTCTATCGTCGATTCATACAAGATTTTTCTAAAATCGCCCGGCCCGTGACACATCTTCTTGAGAAAGATGCTCCTTTCATCTTCTCTCCCGAGTGCATCGAAGATTTTCAAACTCTTAAGAAAAAGCTCACAGAAGCACCCATCTTAGTTGCCCCCGATTGGGACCTGCCTTTGAACTCATGTGCGATGCAAGTGATTTTGCTATAGGCGCGGTCTTGGGGCAACGAAAAACAAAACATTTTCAGCCTATACATTATGCAAGTAAAACTATGAACGAGGCTCAGAATCATTACACCACAACGAAAAAAGAGTTGTTAGCCGTGGTGTATGCTTTCGAAAATTTTCGGCCTTACTTAATCCTGACCAAATGCATAGTGTATACGGATCACTCGGCCCTGAAATATCTCTTTGCCAAACAAGATGCAAAGCCGAGATTACTCCGATGGGTTCTCCTCCTACAAGAATTTGATATCATCATTCGTGATAAAAAAGGAGCTGAGAACCTAGCAGCTATTAGAAAACCCTCACCAGGATGTGTTCGAGAAAAAGGAAATTAATGAAACGTTTCCTTTAGAGACACTCAATGCGGTTTCTTTTCATGGTAACTCTACTACCCCATGGTTTGCCGACTTTGCAAACTACCATGCGGGTAACTTTGTTGTGAAGGGGATGACGTCCCAACAGAAAAACAATTTCTTTAAAGACGTCAAACATTACTTCTGGGACGACCCCTTTTTTTTCAAAATCTGTGCCGATCAAGTCATCAGGCGGTGTGTCCATGGCCAAGAAGCCATGGATATTCTTAGAGCTTGTCATGATGGACCCACGGGGGGACATCATAATCCAAACTACACCGCCAAGAAGGTGTTTGATTCTGGTTTCTACTGGCCCACGATCTATAAAGATGCCCAGGATTTTGTCAAAGCTTGTGACGCTTGTCAGCGTCACGGGAATATTTCAAAGACTAACGAGATGCCTCAAAACGCCATCCAAGTCTGTGAAATCTTTGACGTATAGGGCATTGACTTTATGGGGCCATTTCTATCATCTCGAGGAAACAAATACATACTCATGGCTGTTGACTACTTGTCAAAACGGGTTGAGGCAAAAGCTTTACCCACCAATGATGCCAGAGTTGTAGTAAAATTTTTGAAATCTCTTTTTGCTAGGTTCGGAACTCCACGAGCCATTATTAGTGATCGTGGTATACATTTCTGCAATGACAAATTTGATAAAGTCATGCAAAAGTATGGTGTAACTCACCGTCTTTCTACTGCGTATCACCCCCAAACAAGTGGGCAAGTGGCGGTTTCGAATCGTGGTATTAAAAGGATTCTGGAGCGGACAGTAGGAGAAAACCGTGCCTCTAGGTCGGATAAACTAGATGATGCACTCTGGGCCTTCCGTACAGCTTACAAAACACCCATCGGGTGTACTCCTTACAAGCTTGTATACGGAAAGGCGTGTCATCTACCGATTGAGCTTGAGCACAAAGCCTACTGGGCCTTGAAACATGCTAACTTCGATCTCCAGACAGCGGGTGATCACCGTAAAGTTCAGCTGAATGAATTAAATGAACTTCGTGATCAGGCATACAAGAACTCTTTGATCTACAAAGAAAAGACAAAGAAGATTCATGACTCAAAGATAAAAAACCGCGTTTTCAACGTTGGTGATCGAGTCCTTCTTTTCAATTCTCGGTTAAAGATCTTCTCGGGAAAACTCAAAACCCGCTGGACTGGACCATTCACCGTTGCAAAAGTTTATCCATATGGTACCGTTGAGTTATCTCAACCCGACGGTCCAAATTTCAAAGTGAATGGCCATCGGCTAAAGCACTACTTTGGAGAGGACATACCACCCATGGTTGTCCCGGATCTCCAAACTTTCCCCATGAACCAATGAATGCGGGGATCGAGTCAAGCTAGTGACTCGGTGATCAAAAATTAGCATGCCATGGGTTTTCACCCGTGTTTCTGACTTATTTCTACTTTCTACCACCCTAGTGTGGGGGAGATGCCCCTGCATGTACATATCTTTTAAAAAAAAAATCATCATCATCATCACTTTAAAAGAAGTGATAGCTTCTATTTAAGAAGCTTATTTTTCAATGGTTCCCACACTTGCCTAAATCCTAAGTTTTTACATCTCAAAGTATCGGCATAATGGCCGGGACTTTGAATATTGAGGGCAATATTCAATTCTAGTGTGGGGGGGGGGGGGAATTCTGGCGAATTTGATCACATTTTTACCATCTAAAAGCCTTAATTCCCCCATTTTGGCCAAAAAGTTTTTCTGGTGTGAGTGCTTTGCACTTACACGACAAATGGTTATCAGTCCCCCATGTCTCATCCACATAAGGTCTGGCTAATCCGAGAGCAAACGGCTCCCGGTAAAGATATCTCAAATCCGTTTACGGCTTGCAATTTGCCAAAAATTGCATGGTATTCAGCTCACCATATCTTTGAATCGTGAAGAGTTGGCTAGTTCAGAAGCAAACGGCTTCTGGTAAAGACAAATCAAATCCGTTGACAACTGATGGTTTGCTCAAAATCATATGGTTATCAGTGTACCATAGTTCTTACTTGAACTGAAACATTTGGCTACTCCAGAAGTAATGGCTTTTGGTAAAGAGACATCAAATCCATTAAGTTTTCACAAAAGATTGCTAGGGACTAGCAATATTTTAGTGTGGGGGATTGATGAGTGTGTAAATACTCATCATTTTTGTCTTATATGAACTGCCAAAACATCCAAAAACACCCAAATATGCATCAAAATACTGAAAATATCCCAGGGTTGTGTTTTATATGTTTTAGATGCAAAATGTTTGGAAACAAATGAAAAACGAACAAAGTTTGCATAATTGGCAGTTTCAGTCCCTCAACTTTCAAAACTTGTCAAATCTAGTCCCTAAGCATTAATTTTGAAAGAAAAGCCACCCAAAGTCCTTAGAAAATCACAAGTTGTCATAATTAGTCCTTTGATGAAAAGTTTCAAAAGTTTACAAGTTTAGTCCCTGAACTTTGCAAAAGTGTCAAAAATAGCCCCTGGGATTAAAATCTTTTGGAAATTAACAATTATGGTCCTTGTATTATGAAACTTTGGAAAAAATAATCATTGGGTAAAAAGTTTGGAGAAATTACATATTTGGTCCCTCAAGTTTCAAAGTTGGCAGATTTGGTCCCTTGAAACTCAAAATTGAAAAATACATCAAAGGACCCTGGGAAATTTCAAGTTGGCAAGAATGGTCCTTATTATAACTTTGTAATGTTGTCACAACAGGTCCCTCAATAATCCAGAATTTACAACTTTGGTCCTTGGGCTTTAAAACCTTACAAACCAAACGGATCCTTTGATATTTCTATAACTTCATAAACCCAATCCAGTCCAAAACAAACCTAAACATAAACACAACAACACCAGTCCACCCTTGGCCCATGTTTTTCCCTTGGCCCAACACCAAAACACACTGGCCCAATCCCTTTGTTATAACAAAACCCACCCAGGCCCCCCTTTGGTCAATAAGTCAAACAAACACCCCCGTTCCCACCTCTCCCCCTTCTTCTTCCCTCCCAACTTGCAGACCCACCACTTGACACAATCACATCCCACCGCCCCTTCCACTCACCTCCACTCTCACCTAACAAGCCAAATGCAATTAATGCCACCACCCCTTGCTATATAATAGAGGCAAATTGTAGTTGTGGATTTTGGCGCCAAAACCATTCAAAGGCCAAGATTGATCCTTGCCTATCCAACGGCTCAAATTAGTGATGGGAAATGCTCAGAGGAGGTCAGAAACCCTAATGAACCCCTATATAAAGAAAGAGAAGCAAGGAGAAGAGAGTAGTAGTTTATGTTTAGAATTTTATGTCGTTTTCATTAGTTATCAAAGTTCCAGTGTAATTTTTAGTTTAAAAGTAATGTTTTAAGTGTTTCCAGTGTATCTTGAACTAATTTTAGGAATCAATTGAAGCTTTTCTTTTTGAATTCAGTTTGTGCCACTTTTTACTCAAAATCTTAATGTTCACCTAATGTTGTTTTCTGTGCTTGTTATGGACTGATTAGGCAACATAAGCTCCCAGAAAGCTTTTATAAACTTTTAGAAATCATAAAACACAGTTTAGCTTCAAAAACCAAAAAAATACAAAAAATATAGAATTAAATAGGTGAAAAATAAAAAAATTCAAGGAAAAAGAAGATCAAAGCTGGAGCATTGTTTATATTGGATGGCAGTGGGTTAGAGGTTTGTGGAAACCATTAGGAAGTGATTCTGGTCCTGGTTCTTGGCTTAGCATGGATTGCACCTTGTAAGCTTTTGTATAATTTTTGCATTTTACTGTTTAATTGCTTATCCATTTGCTTTTCTGTGATTCTGTGCTTATTTGGAGTAGTGGTTTTAGATTGTTGCTTAGTATTTATCATTTGTTCACTAAATCTTCCTGTGTGCTCAACTCTTTGTCATAACTGTTAGAATCAACTTAGGTGTGATCTTGGGTATTTGTTGTTGTTACTGTTGTTTATGTGTTAATTTAGGCCTATTATATCATATTAGAACTCTAATAAGCAGTTTCATGGTTTAAAACAATCAATCTCTTTGAACAAGTCAAAAACAATCTCAATAAGGTGTGTTTGGATCAATCTGATTATCTGTGTTCAAGGGTGTTTGAGTTGTTGTTAATAGTAGTTATCTGTCATAATAGGTCACAAACGTCCCAGTGCAAGCATAAAATCCACTGTTCATATAGTAAAAAAGTCAAACTCTCTTTGATTCTTCATATTATCTAGCTGTTGGAGTTTTGGATTCCACAAATCTTGCAAATTAGTGAAATAGTTGTTAGAGTAGCTTAATTAAGTCTTATATCATCATAATATTACATCTAGAGTAATTTAGGATCATGTCAAGTTCATGAAAGTCAACTGGGATAAAAACTTGAAAAAGTCAAATTTGTTGTATCTGTCAAAATGAACAAATGTTCTGGATCTTGCACAGGGTTAATTATGGATTAGGAATGAGAAATTCTTGTTGTTTCATGTAATTTGGTAGCTTGTTAACTTGTTTCAAAAAGAAAATCCCCAATTGAAAACCATCTGCTTATTAAAAAGCATTCTCAAAGTACCCTGTGTAACCACTCAATTCCCCTGTGCACTAGTTCATCAGTCATTTTCATTGGGTTGCATAATCTTCATTAGTGAGTGTTAGCTTGAGATTTTTGTTGATTTGTGAAGCCCATCTGGCCAGCTATCTGTGCAAGTAATTGTTTTTCACTTTAGTGCTTTTCAAACTGCTTAATTTGCACCATCAAAATTCTCTCACCAAACTTTCAATACTGACTCATCAGTATATGAGAGCAAGTTCACAAGCCCTTACCTAGCTCATTAGTGGGCCCCACACCCTGAACCTTAGCTTATTTTTAAGCTCTCCTAGCGAGCTTTTTAAATCCACTTTTGGTTTAGAACCTTGATCACCCCTGTAGGCCCCACACAAGCCTGCATGTTGTCCCATTTTTATCTTGTCTTTTAGATTCTGAGAGGTTTTTGGATTTGCTTATTCATTGTGTTTAGCTTATTCAGTCCCTTTTTCTTGTTCCTTTAGCTTATCCCTAGTACCTTTAACTTGTGTTCATCTTATTTTACCTTTGTTTCATTTTGTGTAGCTTGTTGTGAGCTTATTAGAGCTTAAAATCTCACTTTGAGCCCAAAAGCTCAACTGTTGAGCTTAATAGCTCACACACAGCTTATTTTTAAGTTTCAAAAATTCTTTTTTCACAAAAGTTACTCATTTTCAGTGTTTAAACATCTGTCAAAAAGAAAAATCCAAAAATAATCACTTTTTAAGAAAAGTGATAACTTCTATTTAACATATTTTATCTTTTTAATTTTTCTTTTTAAATTTTTATTAAGTGCTTATCTGTTTTTATAATTTTTTTAAATTCCTAGTATATTAAAGTACCTGTAGGAATATTTTCAGATTTTTCCCCATTTATTTGGTAATTATTGTAATTAAAATTAGTTTAATTAATAATTAAGTAATTTTAGTAAATTAAATAGTTCTGTTAATTTTTGTTAAACAGTAGCAGCTTTTTATATTTTTCCTAAGTTCTACATAATAATTATCACTTCTGGTAATTTTCCCATAATTTTCACTATTCATCTTGTAATTTCTAGATTTAATTGTAATTAAATTAGTTTAAATTAAAAAACCAAAAAGAAATTAGTTTAAGTGTTTAAATTTAATCCTAGATTCATTTTTATAATTTTCCTAGCTTTTACACATTATTTAGATTCTGTAAAAATTGGATTTGTAATTTTCTCTTTTAATTTTCTATTTTTCTTATTTAATCTAGTTTAAATAACCTTTAATTAATAGTTTAGTAATTAATTAATAAAAATTCCAGAAAAAGACAATAATATTTATTTTCAATTTTTACATTTCTTTGAAGTTATATTAAAGGTTTAGAAATTAATTTTGCAATTTTCTAGTTTAAATTTGTAATCTTAATCATTTTTAGTATTAACTTTAATTAGTTTTTATTAACTTTTTAAATAGTTTTATTAAATAATTAATACTTAAATAATAAAATAATCAAAAAAATAATTTTCTTTTTAATTTAATTTTCTTTTCATTTCAAGTTTGTAAAAGTTGCATTTTCACCCCCTGTAGTTTATTTTTGCATATTTCCACTTTTCCAGTACGCATTTAGGTTTTTAGGATTATTTGCATTTCTGTATTTGTTAATACTGTTTTATTATCATTCCAAGCAATCATTAGTGTAAAATCAATCCAAATCTTTATCTGGTTACTATTCCCAAATCACTCATTCCCATAACGTTTCAAAAACACAATTTCAATCTCGCTGGGATATAACGACCCGGGGATACACTGTGCTTACACCGGATCATAAACTGATCACTTTCTCTCTCATAGCTTGACTTAGTTGACTAGGAACCCTTGGTTGACTTAGTTGACTGTTTGGGGTTAAGTCAACACACTTGGATCTTCACCCAATCCAAGCCTTCACACGAGACACACTTAGATCATCACCCGATCCAAGCCTTCACACACCAACTCAACTATGTCCTAACTTACACACTAGGACACCACACACCATACAACAATTACATGACCTATTCTAGTTACAAGACTTCTTGGATCTACATCACCATCCAAGTTCACACATATAATCCCCATCCTCGACTCACACACAAGTCGGATACAATGACAATATTTACAGAACCTATCACCGTAACACTTGTTACGTTTGTGTGTGGACACCTATAACATCTCGATTCTTTATCTATGTCGAGAGTTCTTCTCTTACCCATGAGGTAGAGGAAAAAGAAAATCATAACACTAGTTATGTTGGTGTGTGGACTCAATAACACTTCGATTCTTGACGACTTCGAGTGTTCTTCTCTTGCACATGATGTAGTGGATGACGGGATCACTTATAAACACATACCAAAGAGTTATAGTGATCAAAGAATGAAAAGGAAAGACCAGGAAATTTTTTGTGCAAAGATGATTAGTTTTTCTAATGAAAATGGGTCAGTATTTATAGCCAACACGAGATGGGAGGGACGGTCTCTTAAACCTTGTACGGTCCCTTATCAATAAGGGACCGTCACCTATTTAAGGGACCTTCCCGACAGTTTTTGTCCTTTTGTGGTGAAATGTTACCTGGTGAAATTTTATCTGATTTGGGTGGGAAAAATGGACGTTTGGACAATTTGAAATTCAAATTTCAAATTTATTTTTCTTATTAAACATTTCTTTATAAATACAAAAGTAATTTGTCTAGTTTATTTTTGTAAAAAAAATGTTTTTTCACATTTATAAAATGTAAGGTTTAAGGACAAAAATATTTTCTTTGATCAATTAACAAAGTTGGTAAAGTGTGTTTGTACATACCTGAAGTGATGTCGAGAGACGTTGAAGTGGGAACTAGTAACTTGTGCACTTTACGTTATGTATTACAAGTTACC
>LBNU01019202.1:19710-36429 GCA_014162995.1 Artemisia annua
AATTGGCACATACTATAGTGGCGAATTTTCGTGGGGACCAAAGTATGCAACCATTAGCGTCTTCAACACATTTGTTTTCAACACATGTTTTGATCTGAACGTTTTTGAAGTGCAAAGATGCTATTGGATGGTAAAGCCTGAGGGATTCTATATAAATATTTATAACGATAAGTTTCCAGTTGGATGGAAACTTGCGCATAGTTGGTAGAACAAATGTGTATCAACATAATCTATGAAATGAAAATGATAAAAGAGAATTGAAGTCAAGTGTGAATTTTACTATTCATATTCATATATAATTTTGTTGGTGTTTACGTACTAAACTTAATATTTCGTATCAATAAACAATGGATCGATACTATGCGTAGTAAATTAATGCATAGCCTTACATGCCCATCACTTGCTATGATATTTTTGCACTCTTTAAAAACCCTTTTAATAAAAGTTGTTTCATTAAGACAAACAAAAATTTACCAACTTTAATTGGATTGGTCGTTTTCGTAAAGTAAAGTTAATCGGTCCATTTGCTTATATAAACAAGCCTCGAATACAGTGATGTAAGATACAACCCCCAAAGATAAACATAAACTAAAATCGGAAGATATTTATGTGTTGACATAATTGTAAACTTTTCCACATTTAATGTTTTATTTGAATATTACAAGAAAAATTACTAATTGTAAAATTTATGTGTCTGACTTTATTCAAATATTCATGTGTTGACATAATTGTAGAATTTTCCAAATTTTTGTTTAGCTCGTGTCCGTTTGGGTTCGAGCCTGTTGGCTCTTATCCGTTCAGGCTCAAGCCCGTTTGGCCCGTGCCCGTTCGGGCTCGAGCCCATTTGGTCCGTTGCTCGTTCGGGCTTGAATATTTGTATATATGCTTTATTATTTGTATTAGTGACATTTAATACGAGAATTGTGTTTAAATTGGTTGTACAATATGCTTGATAATTTGTATTTCTTATGTAGGGGTGTTTTAATAAGTGCATTAATTGTATTTATTGATCAGTTAATTAATTGTATTTAATGTACATAATATTTTATTTATTGAATTTAATGTTAGTATTAATTGTATGTTAGAATTAAATATGAGGAGAATTAGTATGATATTAAATTTTTAATTGTGTTGAATCACTTGTACTTTTAGTATTGAAATGCGTAAGGGTTAATTTTAAATATTCTAATAATAGTAGGCCTTTATGCATTATAAGATAGTTAGATAAACTAGCAGGGTACCCGCGCAATGCGGCGGCGGGTACCCGGTGACTAATTTTGTGGCGAGCAAATGTTTTTCATTTATATTGTGTGTTGCACCGGGACTGATTTGTAGTCGACGTTATTTTTTTATTGTAGCTTTTTTGTTTCGTAGTTTTTTTTGATATTTTATTATGCATTTGTTTTTTTTAATCGGATTGTTATTGTTATATTTTTTATTGCTAAATGTTATATCGTTTTTTTAAGTCCATTCTTATTGTTATACTAAATGTTCCCGGACCAAACAATCGAAGCCCAAAAAGTGTTAGCTCCAAAGCTGTCCACTAGCAACCCATTATCAAAACGACATTAAATGGTACAGTTTTTGAACGCCTTTTAGTATTATGTATAATGGTTGCTAAAACAAAATAAATTATCAATTTGATCATATTCTTTTCACATTCTGCGAGAGGAATGTGAGTTTTTTTTATTCAAATATACACGGACTAATTGTGATATCTCATATCCACACAAAATAAACTCACAGTCCCAATATCATCTCAGTCAACAAACTATAACTCGTCAATCCGATCACACACGAACAATGCAAGACTAGAAATGAGGAAAAAAAAAAACAAAACAAAAACAAAAAAAAAAAGCACTTGTAATTTTGAAATAAAACTTGTAATAGTCCAAATTTTTTGATCCAATATCAACACTTAACAAAAATATTGGCTAAAAAGCCAAGCCCACTATGGCACGCCCTTAACGGTTAAAACAAGGATTTATAAATAAAAGTTTACAAAGCCTAATTACCTTATTCCTACCCTACAAAATACGCAGCCACAGAAACATACTCTTCCTTTTCTTTCTTAAAGCTGGATAACCAAACATAACCAACAATTTATGTTTGCTAGAAAAATAGACCCTTTGCTTGAATATCAAATGAAAACTCTTTCTAAGGTTTTATCTTGCCACGAATATCAAACACGAACCCTTGATCTTTTTCTGAAAAACGACTTCATGATCCGAAGCAAAAACAAAGGCTTGTTTCACGGCTTCAATATCTTTATATAAGGTCTCGGGTAGGTTGTTTGCTTTGTATTTTTCTTTGAAGATGCATGACGAGATTGCGTTCTTAAAATCCTTTAAAAAGATTCTTTATAAACCCTTTGTAACACGACATGAGATTTTTTATTTATTATGCATGCTGCAGTGGCAGCGACTGAAGTCGACCCTCATCGACCTTTGGGACTGAGTTTATTTTGACTGAGATGATATTGAGACCGAGTTTATTTTGACGGGGCAATTGCATATATACCCACTAAAACTTGCATAGTTGCATATATACCCAAAATATGCTTAAATTGCATTGTACATCATGCATTGAAAACTTGTATTTTGGGGAAATATGCAAGTTTTTGAGTTTTAGTGGGTATATATGCAATTCTCCCTATTTTGACGGAGACGAAAGTTCAATTGGTTGTTTTGTGTTGGGTGGGGTTCTTATACCCGACGTATGATTGTCTGTTACAAGTCCTAAGTCAATTAATTTTCATGTATATGCAAGAAGCTATTGAAATTGGTTGTTACAAGTCAATTAAAGATATTTAATTATTTATTATTGGAATGTGTTGTTACAAGTCAATTAAAGATGTTTAATTTCCTGAGTTTGAATACTTTATTGATTTAATAATAGCAAAATTAATACAATTATTTTCATTTGAATGTGTAGCAGTTAGCAAGAGACACGTATTTCTATAATAAGCAATTTAAGATGTCTGAATTTTAAGCCTTGCCATTTAGAGAAATGTCCTAAATGCATTATAAAGTAGTAAAGATACTAATTGACATATACTAACTTGGAATCCCCTCATATAATATTTAAAAAGGACTATAAAAATTCAAGTTATACATGTATAAATACTAATGGACATACGTTAAGTCGGAGGCCTCTTACAAATGATGGCCCTGTACGACTGTCCCAGTTGCACATGCTAATCACCGCGACTGCTTACGTATACAGGGTATTAAAAACTATTTATTACTGGTCAAACAAATTTAATTCCAATGTAACAACATGGAGTTGCGTATGTCGTTAATAGTAGAAAAAAAATTTAATGCATGCAAGAACTTATTAATGATAAATGTTTTTTCTAAGGTTTTAATGATGAATATATTGCAAATATTAATGCATTTCCGGATTTTGACAAAAAAAAAAAAAAAAAAAAAAAAAAAAAAAAAAAAAAAAAAAAAAAAAAAAAAAAAAAACCTATATACCAATAATACTATCTATATATATGGTTTTTGAGGCTTGTAAAATGCACAATAATACTTCGTACGAAGCAGACATGAATATGATCATTCGATGTCTTTTTATCCTTACAATGTTATCATTCAGCATTGCTTCTACACTAAATGATATTTGTTCTTTTAGGGTGTATATCATCAATGGCATTGAAGATAGCATTCCAACCCTTGTCTCTATAAGAGGCCGAATAGATATAGGAGGCCATAAAATAGATATAGGAAACCACACACTTGCTTCCGGTCAAGAATTTGATTGGAAGTTTGGTGTGGCAATTGGCACATACTATAGTGGCGAATTTTCGTGGGGACCAAAGTATGCAACCATTAGCGTCTTCAACACATTTGTTTTCAACACATGTTTTGATCTGAACGTTTTTGAAGTGCAAAGATGCTATTGGATGGTAAAGCCTGAGGGATTCTATATAAATATTTATAACGATAAGTTTCCAGTTGGATGGAAACTTGCGCATAGTTGGTAGAACAAATGTGTATCAACATAATCTATGAAATGATAATGATAAAAGAGAATTGAAGTCAAGTGTGAATTTTACTATTCATATTCATATATAATTTTGTTGGTGTTTACTAAACTTAATATTTCGTATCAATAAACAATGGATCGATACTATGCGTAGTAAATTAATGCATAGCCTTACATGCCCACTTGCTATGATATTTTTGCACCTCTTTAAAAACCCTTTTAATAAAAGTTGTTTCGCTAAGACAAACAAAAATTTACCAACTTTAATTGGATTGGTCATTTTCGTAAAGTAAAGTTAATCGGTCCATTTGCTTATATAAACAAGCCTAACGAATACAGTGATGACATAATTGTAAGATCAGAAGATGTTTATATGTTGACATAATTGTAAACTTTTCCACATTTATGTTTTATTTGAATATTACAAGAAAAATTACTAATTGTAAAATTTATGTGTCTGACTTTATTCAAATATTCATGTGTTGACATAATTGTAGAATTTTCCACATTTAAAAAAATCTAAAAAAAAGGCAAAACACAAACCGGCGCCGCGCCAATTTATTCATGCCGAAAATGGCGCAAAGGGCCCTTGTAGTGGTGCCGGAAAAGAGGCGCCTTTTAGGCTGACACGTCGGAATGGTGCTGGAAGGGCGTGACCTCTTGGCTTTTCGATCGTCTTCTTTAGTAAGAGACAGAGACATCTAAGGGCCTGTTTGTTTAATTTTTTTCATTAAGTTATGTTAATTAACAGATGACTTATTGCAGACAATCTCAGTTTTGTTACTTAATATTTTCAGTCATCTTTCTCTATTAAGTCACAAACAAACAGTTTTCATATGACTTAATTTATTCAGTTTTTTTCATATTAAGTCAATTAAGTCGAAATCAAACACCCCCTAAGCCTCCATAACAGAGAGCTTGAGCTATGGTTTCTATTTTTCCTTTCCTAGTTGCTTCTTTGTACAAAGCTTCTAAATGGTCTAGATATGTAAGGTGGTTCCTGAGAACCACCTTGTTATACTGTAAGGGTCCGCCCCTAGGTTCATGAATCCGTTTCCGAATCGTTCATACTTGAACTCGTGACTTTCGGTTAATGGTAATTTACCATGTCACTTGCTTAAATCAAAAGACATGTTAAGTCTTGTTAATATCATCTTATGTTAAAACCCAGCTCTTTTACTGAAGAGACAAAAAACTGAAGTAGCAAAAGATCATCTTTATCAAAACCCTTCTTAGATCAAAAGTGATTAGCTGCTTTATTCAATGAACAAGCGATACAAACGCACAATGTGTTTTGACTAATTGGTTTGCATCGACCAAAATATATTTGGCCTATATAGTTACTAAGATACTAATCGTTACAGATTCATCATCAAGACTCGTTTTTTCAGCCCCCGATGTCGCACATTTCTCAACAAGGAACAAAGTATGGCACTAGTGTTGGGCAATATGAAGAGTACATATAGCAAAACAGGTAAAAAAAAAGTCATGCACAATCGGGTCAGCCTACAAACCTTTTGGTCTACAATTCTAGAAGGGATCATGCTCTAAAAATGTCTAATATTAAAACATCAACTAGTTCCAAGCTGTGAAATATGATCTTTCTGAAATCCCATCTCGGATCATAACTCAAAGGTTCATTTCAGCAAACGGATAGCAAAAGCACCATGTGTTACCACTTACCACCATTCATTTCCATTCATCGGTATAGCAATGATTTTTACCGCCTGTGATGCACGTCGGGAGCATGAAAGGATTTCTTCAATCTCATACTCTTCGTCACATTGGAGCTTGTGGAACAATATGGTCACCTTCTTTAGCAAAGGAGACTTGGCAAGGATAAGCTTTACAAAATCCATTTCAGCTGTTGCATTGCCAAAGTTTGTAACCTCTAATTCAGTCAGATGCTCCAACCAAATATCTGAATACTTTTCAAATGATGTATTATAGATGGCCGGGGGGGTCCCGTGTAGGTCTCCCAATACATATTTCGTCGTCTATAATCTACATTCAGTACAAATCTTTCACATGAGTTTGACATAAGAATAAACCACAAATATGATGCAAACTTGGAAAGTAATTACCTCCACCCTAAGTTTTTCCAAGTTTGGGGAGCTTCTGATCAAAAGAAAAAGATTAGGTAGACCCTCATCGTGAAGAAAGCAAACATATTCTACACACAAGTATTTGAGGTGGACTAATTTGGTTGGAACCTCTTTTGGTACTCCATCTGGAGCAAAACACTTGGAACAATAGCCAAAACATAGATTAATAAAAAGCAAATAAAAAATCTCAGAGTTTAATCAGATTATATGTAAATTGTGGAAAGTATTACCTCAATGATGCCACACCGTAAAGATAGATTTTCAACACCCGCTAAACACTCAAATAGGTTAGTAATCGCGGAATCATCACTACTTGCGATGGTACAATAGTCAATTTTCTGCGGCAAACAATATTCAGATAAGTTACGAAAGTTAATGAATATGGATATTCTACTTTAAGAATAAATTACCATAGTCACGGTCTTAAGCATTGGACAGTTGGATAGGAGATGTGTAAGTCTCTTTGTAGAGGTCCATAATTTGTACACATATAAGCTTGTCAGACTACCAAATCCACTGAATGCTGGTCAATGGTTGATACAACAACCACTAAGATAAAGGTCGGTTAACTGAGTCATCGAGAAGAAAGAAAAGGGTAGGCAATAAAACCCATTTAAGTCGAGTGTTAATTTCTTGACATCAGCTTTCCTTGACAGATAAAATATTATACGGTCAATCTCAACACATGAGTCATCACTGGTGATCATTTTGAGGGCGAACTCATGTATTGGACCCATGTGCATTAACAGAACTTGGCATATATCATACAAAAATTTACTCTTTTTGTCCATCTTTTGCCTTTTACTTGCTCGGCCAATTTGCTCCTCATCAGACGGCTCATCCTCATCGGATGACTCAGCCCCATCAAACAAGTCAGCTTCATCAGTCGACTCAGCCCCATCAGTTGAAACTTGAAACTTCTCCTCGATAAACGCAAGTTTAGGAATTTTGTTCCAACGGTACCTCCATTCCCTAGAGAGGATACTTGTCCTTACCGCCTCTTCAATCGGTAAAAAACATAAAATGATTTCTATTATACTTAAAGGAATATTGCTGATCCTATCCATCTCAGAAGATTCTGGAATAAAGATAAAAACCGTTTAATACACGAACCAAAGAAGCACAATACAATATAGCTGAATTCCAACATCGTTACGAGTTTTGACATAGAACATATCAGTTGTCAGTTGATCAAACATGAGCAGATATGAATGTTAAACAGCAGTCAAATGTACAAAAACATGAGAAAGAAACATTTTATGAGAAAAGATAAACACATTAAGCACAAAACAGCTTATAAAGAATATTTATGAGATTATTATGCACCTAACAAAGTATTAAGATTAGTACAACACTAGGAAGAAGTAGATAGATTAGTTGAAGTACTAAAAAGACAAGTGACTACCCTTTGCACTTTGAGTAACAACATCCTGTAATCGCGATTAAAGGGGTGTTTGTGTTAGCTTATGTAAATTCGAAAAAGCTCAGACGCCTACTTTTTCGGCTTATGAGCTTTTCGATTGAGCTTATGTTTTTTTATTTAAGGTCATAAGCTCAAGTTGATAAACTCATAAGCCCCAAAACAGTAGGCTTATGAGCCATTCCAAATTTACATAAGCTCATAAGCCCGGTATATAAGCTAACACAAACGACCCTCTAAATTTCTAGCAAGTGACAGCTAATCGTTTGCAATTCTTTGCGTTAATTACCGTATGCATTTCTTTCTCCTAATCATAGCATTCCCCCATCCACCCAACAAAAACTGCACCAGCTAATGATACAGAAAGAGCCCTTTTACCTTGTAAATCCTAATATAACATTCAAGGGTATAACAATGATAAGCTATAAAATATTAATGATATTTTTACACACAACAAACGGGTAAAGGGATGAGATTTTCCCAGGGAGGGTGAGTCTTTTCACTCCTATGTACTAGGCCTAACTGGGTATCTCGTGACCATTTCCGACCCTTCAATAAATTGCAAATGGTATGTCCAAATTGTAGGCCGGGCGCAGTCCCTACCTTTTCGAAAGTGCAAGCGTCGTCCACTTGAATAACAACCCTTCCCTAAAGTAAAATGACTAAAATGCCCTAAAGTGAAATGACAAAGACTCATTGAAGGCACAGGCATTTTAGTCATTTCACTTTGAGGCAGGAACGATATCCACATCAAAGGTTTCCCACAGGGACGACACTTGCACTTTCAGAAAGGTAATGACTACGCCTGCAATTTGGACATACTACATGGACGGTTTTCGCAATTTACTCTATAGATGTGTAACTTGTTAGGCATGTTGGACCATTGACATTGACCTCTTGAGGAGGTCAAGTGACTTACCACTAGGCCATTTCGTGATTGTTAGTTTGTACACATAACAATGTAATATTACCATCTTATCCTTAAGTGACTATTTATATTTATATCTATGAATGCTAATAGCACATACTACTTTTTTTAACAGTATTGAAATGAAATTAACACAAAGCTAAAGAAGAAATAAACCGGAGTAGCAGCAGTAAAGGAAGGTTGAATCGCCGGAAATAATTGGGGGTTTTAGTATTTTACCGCCAATTCATATTCTCTACCTCTTTTTTGTTTCAATCACTTTAGAAAAAAGTTAATGTTTTTATCATTAACTTTGTTTTAGTTTGACTACTATGCAAAACTAGTGGGTACCCGCGTAATCAGGGGCGGAGCTTAGTGAGGACCGGGAAGGGTCCCGGTCTCCAGGCTTAAGTCCGTTAATGTAATTTTTCACGATTTCATGTGTTAAATTTTTTTGTTTCACCTCGGCCCTCTCATCTAGTGTATTTTCGGAAAAAAATTTGTTTCGGCCCTCCCACAAATTTTTTTCTAGCTCCACCACTGCGCGTAATGCGGTGGCAGATACTCTGTTATATGTTTTACGGTGAGCAAATGTTATTCCGGCTCAAATAAGCAGATAATCAGAAAGAGATTGCTCCATCCAAACTGAATCATGTGTGAAGTATGATTAGTTTGTGTCATAGCTTTTTTGACTCTTCTATAAACCATTATTTCTTTTTATATTAAGATTTCATACCTTGCATTTTAATGTATATCAATGATTTTTTTTTTTTTTTTTTTTTTTTTTTTTTTTNTTTTTTTTCTAAAAGTATTGATATGATGATTACACAATTTTTTTACTTCATTAAATCGTTTATTTGATCATTAAAATGACGGTTCAAATTTTCTGGTTACAAGTTTTGATCAAGTTTTAAATTTTTTTCATAACAAGCAAGTTCAGGAGTCTAAATTTAATCCTTGAATAGTCCCAGATACTTTATAGAGTTGCGATCCTTTGCAAAGTAAAAAAAAATTAAAAAGGCTAGAAAGCTACTCACAATGTGACAAGTGTCCACCACCCACTCCCTCCATTTTTTCTTATTAAATTCGGTTAGGGTATAATGGTCATTTAACTCGTTTTTCTAATTCCACCTCAAACTTCAAACATAAATAACGCTCAAACGACAAACTTTTATGTAAAACCGAATTCACCATAAATTTTTAAGAGCTACAAAAAAAAAGTCGCACTAGCTAGCATATTGGGCCGGATGCACAACATACACAAATGGTGTCGTGACACCCTGAATAGTCAATTGCTGCACTGATGGGCACCATATTTAAGCAGTCTTCAGGACAAAAGTCTTCACGACACTTTTTTGGGGCATAGTTAAATATATAAGCACATTCCTTATCACCTGAACCAAAATAATAAAACGCTTTAATAAACAAAGTAATTTGTTGGTTTTTAATAAGTTTTATTTAACTAAATATATGATAACTAAAGAGAATGAGTTTGACAAAGTATTACCAAATTTCCCCTTGCATAGTTCTTCAGGGGTAAAAGCAATACTGTTAGTAAAATTTATAATGAGCACATAAAAGAGGAGAAGACATATAACATTCTTCATCGTTATCTTATGAAATGAATTGGTATTTCAGAATACTACTTCAAGGATGAAGTATTTATAGCTGGTTTGTAAACCTTAATTACTCTAGTAATTAAGAACATTTATTATATTAAGAATAACATTTATTGTATCATTAATGTAAATAAGATTACAATAATAAAAAATTAAATGTAAATAAATAACAAAAAAAATTAAATACAAACAGAATAGGTAGAATCAGAAGACAGAAAATACATTAAAAACAAATTTCTATATTATACTTTCAAACACGAGAGATTTAGTTTAAATAGTATTGTTGTATGTTACACTAAAACTTCATCTGAATTTGATACAAATTTCAAGNTCTCGTGTTTGAAAGTAATAATATAGGAAATTTGTTTTTAATGTATTTTCTGTCTTCTGATTCTACCTATTCTGTTTGTATTTAATTTTTTTTTGTTATTTTTACATTTAATTTTTTATTATGTAATCTTATTTACATTAATGATACAATAAATGTTATTCTTAATTATAATATGTTCTTCAATTAACTAACATAATAAGGTGGGTATAATGGTCATTTAACTCGTTTTTCTAATTCCACCTCAAACTTCAAACATAAATAACGCTCAAACGACAAACTTTTATGTAAAACTGAATTCACCATAAATTTTTAAGAGCTACAAAAAAAAAAGTCGCACTAGCTAGCATATTGGGCCGGATGCACAACATACACAAATGGTGTCGTGACACCCTGAATAGTCAATTGCTGCACTGATGGGCACCATATTTAAGCAGTCTTCAGGACAAAAGTCTTCACGACACTTTTTTGGGGCATAGTTAAATATATAAGCACATTCCTTATCACCTGAACCAAAATAATAAAACGCTTTAATAAACAAAGTAATTTGTTGGTTTTTAATAAGTTTTATTTAACTAAATATATGATAACTAAAGAGAATGAGTTTGACAAAGTATTACCAAATTTCTCCTTGCATAGTTCTTCAGGGGTAAAAGCAATACTGTTAGTAAAATTTATAATGAGCACATAAAAGAGGAGAAGACATATAACATTCTTCATCGTTATCTTATGAAATGAATTGGTATTTCAGAATACTACTTCAAGGATGAAGTATTTATAGCTGGTTTGTAAACTTTAATTAGTCTAGTAATTAAGAACATTTATTATATTAAGAATAACATTTATTGTATCATTAATGTAAATAAGATTACAATAATAAAAAATTAAATGTAAATAAATAACAAAAAAAATTAAATACAAACAGAATAGGTAGAATCAGAAGACAGAAAATACATTAAAAACAAATTTCTATATTATACTTTCAAACACGAGAGATTTAGTTTAAATAGTATTGTTGTATGTTACACTAAAACTTCATCTGAATTTGATACAAATTTCAAGCTCAATGCACGTGTTCTTTTGCGTCTTCAAATATACATGTTTCATCAAAAATTCATGACGGTTTAAGAATAATCGAATCTACAAATGATACTACTAATATCTTAAAAACAAACAAACATAATTGAAAACTTGAAATATACTATTAATTGTACTATAGTTTCAACTCCGTACGTGCACGGACATTAAAACTATAATTACTTGTATAAGTAAATTATAAATGCATGAACAAAATCACAAATAGTATATTCGCAAGTCTTTTGGGATTGTTTGAATCCTTACCGACCTTTCACTTCAGTGTAACTTTCTTTACAATAGCCTAAATCATCAAAGTAAAAAACACCTATATTTTAGACCGTTGGTTGACACCCACAGTTTCATTAACTCATTCAAAGTAGTAAGAATTCCTACCAAAAAATTCCTCATATATGCACTAAAATAGAACTTTGGTACATTAAAATACATTCATGTATTATCTAAATCTGAAACTCAACGTAATTATACATTCATGCCTTAAGCAGGCGTAGGAAATCCTTCATTGACAATCATGTGTTGATACTTAATCCTCCTCTAAAAACGCACGTAACAAATTGCATTACAATTTTGTGTGTGTGATAACATCATAAAACTGCAAAAACAACTTACATGTTGCATTATAGTGAGGATAACAACAAAGTTAGTTATAACATCAAATAAGAAAACTTCAGATTAGAACTAAAGGGGTGTTTGGTTATGCTTATTAAAGGTGCTTATTGGCTTATTCAATTATCATAACACAATAAGTTTATGATAAAGCTATAAGCTTTTCTGAGAAGCTTAGTAAAAAACCCCTGAACTCATAACTAATTCTATCATATCATAGTATATTTATTGTAAAAACACAAATATTAAGTGTAGAAGTTTTCAATAAAACAAAAAAAAAGTTACTAAAAGTTGGTGTGTATAACCAAAAAAAAAAAAGCTAAACCATAAAAAAAGGTTACTAAAAAGTAAAAACTATCAGCTAGATAAGTCATAAGCCAAAGTTCTGTCGAGGTCTCTTTCGGATTCTATTCAGAAGCAAAAAGAGGTTAACACATAAATCATAAGTATAGAAGAATGGTTGTATCTCACATCTGTGATTACCAACTCAATAACATTATCGCAGTATAATAACCTAATAACCTGATTAAAAACTATATATTCTTGTTTAATAATTCTCATGTACACACTTTAATTCCTTTACAACGGCCAATGTATAAAGTTTTTTTTTTTTTTTTTTTCATAACAAGCAAGTGTGTAAATTAACACAAAGCTAAAGAAGAAATAAACCGGAGTAGCAGCAGTAAAGGAAGGTTGAATCGCCGGAAATAATTGGGGGTTTTAGTATTTTACCGCCAATTCATAATCTCTACCTCTTTTTTGTTTCAATCACTTTAGAAAAAGGTTAATGTTTTTATCATTAACTTTGTTTTAGTTTGACTACTATGCAAAACTAGTGGGTACCCGCGTAATCAGGGGCGGAGCTTAGTGAGGACCGGGAAGGATCCTGGTCCCCAGGCTTAAGTCCGTTAATGTAATTTTTCACGATTTCATGTGTTAAATTTTTTTTTGTTTCACCTCGGCCCTCTCATCTAGTGTATTTTCGGAAAAAAATTTGTTTCGGCCCTCCCACAAATTTTTTTCTAGCTCCACCACTGCGCGTAATGCGGTGGCAGATACTCTGTTATATGTTTTACGGTGAGCAAATGTTATTCCGGCTCAAATAAGCAGATAATCAGAAAGAGATTGCTCCATCCAAACTGAATCTATCATGTGTGAAGTATGATTAGTTTGTGTCATAGCTTTTTTGATTCTTCTATAAACCATTATTTCTTTTTTATTAAGATTTCATACCTTGCATTTTAATGTATATCAATGATTTTTTTTTTCTAAAAGTATTGATATGATGATTACGCAATTTTTTTACTTCATTAGATCGTTTATTTGATCATTAAAATGACGGTTCAAATTTTCTGGTTACAAGTATTGATCAAGTTTTAAATTTTTTTTCATGACAAGCAAGTTCAGGAGTCTAAATTTAATCCTTGAATAGTCCCAGATACTTTATAGAGTTGCGATCCTTTGCAAAGTAAAAAAAAAATTAAAAAGGCTAGAAAGCTACTCACAATGTGATAAGTGTCCACCACCCACTCCCTCCCTTTTTTCTTATTAAATTCGGTTAGGGGTATAATGGTCATTTAACTCGTTTTTCTAATTCCACCTCAAACTTCAAACGTAAATAACTCTCCAACGACAAACTTTTATGTAAAACCGAATTCACCATAAATTTTTAAAATTTAATTCTCTTTAATTTGGTATGCATTATAATATATGAATCGTAACTTTTTTTTTCAACATTTTAAGTGAGTGTTGATTTTCTTGAAAATTTTAGCATTTTCGGCTTTAATTTTGTCTAGTTTAAAAGCCGAATTTTGCAAAACTTAAAACACGAAAGTTGTAGCTTCTTGGCCATTCTTTACCCAGAAATTTGAATCACTCAAATCCGATATGATATGAGTGAGATATCGCGCGTTAAAGATGACGTCTTAGTCGTATTTAGTGCACACAAAGTGTTTGATAAAATGACTAAAAGAGATTTTTCATATAAAAATATATTTAAATGCACTACTTTGTCAAGTTATTTTAAGTTTAACAAAACTATCAGTTTTTTTGTTAAATAGAATTGATGAACCAAAATATTTGATCAAATTGATGAACCTGAAAATATTGATGAACCTGAAAAGAACTGTGATCAATTTGATGAACCCAAACATTTGATCAAATTTGATAAACCTGAAATTGATGAACCTAAAAAAATTGATGAACCTGAAAGATGAACCTGAAAAAAATGATGAACCCAAACATTTGATCAAATTTGATAAACCTGAAATTGATGAATCTGAAAAAATTGATGAACCTGAATTGATGAACCAAAGTAACTGATGAACAAAATATCTTTTTTAAAAATTAGTTAATAAGGTTCATCAGTTAATATTGTTCATCAGTTAAAAAAAATATTAAATAAATAAAAAAAACTATTTGAATCTTACATTAATAAAACATTAGTGATGCGTTGTGGTACAAAAATTAGTGCATTTAACGCAATTTCAACACTAAAATTCTAAGCTAGACATTTCATCAAACATTGTGTGCAACAAATATGAGTAAAACGTCAACTTTTACGTGTGATATCTTACTCATATGACATCGGATTTGATTGATTCAAAAACCTGTGTAAAGAATGAATCAAAATCAAAAACTTTCATGTTTTAAGTTTTTAACGATTCGACATTTATGAGGGTATAAAATATGGCCGAAAATGACCAAAAAATCAAGACCCATTTGATATGTAAAAAAAAAAATTTGAAATATATAACAAGATTTATACCAATTTAAAGAGGATTTAATTTTAAACATTATGGTGAAATCGGTTTTTTTTTAAAAGTTTGTCAATTAAGAGATATGTGCGTTTGAAAAATGAGGTGGAAAAGTAGAAGTACGATTTTACCCCTATGCAGATTCTTTGAGTAAAATATGTTAGGGATACGTGTCGCTTGCTGGTTACTTTTTATACTTTTTAAAATTGTTCTCTTTCTAATAGATCGAAAGTCATACTTTATATATTAATAGACATTAGAGAAATACTCAAAATTGTATGATCAAATTTAGCGCCCGTTTGGTTTATAGATGAGTTTATGATTAGGATTTTGATTTGGATTTAAAATTTGTTTAAGATTTGGATTTGGATTTGGATTAAAGTAGGAGAGAGAAAATCATATTTAAAAATACTAGTTATAATACCTGTGCACGCACAGGGCTTTTAAAATTTCGTTTTGATTATGTATTATTATCGATTAAGAAATGAATCACTTAACATGTTTCAATTCGTTTTACTTGCTGGACTAAAATTAAAAAATCATATGTACATATGTTATAATCTACCTATTATTTTAGGAGAATGCTTTTGTATTAAAAATTATGTTTTATTATTCAAGTAAAATCACATGATGATACTTGACTTGTATGAGATGTTAGCGATATATGTTTTTAGTTTTGCAAACTCATGTGATCAATTTACGATGTGTTGTGGTATTTCAAATTGATCCTTTTTAGGGTACTATATGACATTTTTAACTTTCGAGGAAAAAATTTTCTATTAGCTAAGAGGGGCAAAAATGTCCAAAAATTTTGCAAAATACCCTAAAAAAAATGTGTTTGGAGAAAGCTACCAAAAAAAAAAAAAAAGATGTTCGCTAACCACAGAAAAATGATGACAAGTATGATCTTTTTTTGATTTGTCTTTTTTTTTTTTTTTTTTTTTTTTTTTTTTTATATTAGCTTTGTATAGATGTTTTAATGGCGACTGCTGAGTTGATGTTATGTTATTGTTATTTCATTGTGATATCATGTTTTACAAATGGTGCGAGTTTGTAGTAATAATGGCGTTAATGAGTTCAATATGTTCGTAAAGTTTGATGAGTGTGATACTCATCATTTTTATATATTTAGTACTGCCAAAAACTTAAAACCCAGAAAGTTACCTAAAATGATATAACTTCCAAAACATGTTTCATGGAGATTCTACATATTCCTTCGAAAATGGAAACATTGGGATTTTTTTAGAAATGGGATATGTGTTTCAGATCAAAAGGATTGAATACTGATGAAACGTCAGTTTGCGAAATTGGAAAGTTTCAGTCCTAAACTTTTTCACAAATGGCAACTAAGTCCCTGGTATTTCAAAAACATGAAAAATATCATAAAGGTCCTTTTTATTCACGAAGTTGTCATCAGCACTTTTAAAGTAAAATTGTAAAATGCAACTTTGGTCCCTCCAAGTTTGAAAAATGACAAAATAAGGCCCTGAAGTTTCACACTTTGGAAATTAGTCCTTGAGGGCAATGAAAGAAGTCATATTAGTCATGGGAGTAATTTTCATTTCTAGTCCTGGATAAAAGTTTTCATCAATTGGCAGAAAAGGTCCCTTCAAGTTTCCAAAATGGCAAAAATGTCTGGGTATTCAAATTGGATTTTTCAAAAAAATACCTTATCTATTCATAAATCAATTGGAACTTTTTGTAATTTTATAGATATTTAAATTTTATCACTAAATCAAATATTACATAAATGGTCCCTAAGGTTTAATAAAGGAATTTTCACTTTGGTCCTTGAACTATTCACATTGGCATTGGTACCTTGTGAGGTTTGAAATAGTTACAAGGTCCCTCATGTCTGGCAGTTTAATTTTTGGTCTTGTGAAGTATAAAACA